>JAUKNL010000125.1:0-136423 GCA_030765065.1 Deroplatys truncata | reverse complement strand
TCTTGATTTGTTGATAACTCAATATTCTTGGTATATAGAGGCTTATTATGAGATAATACGCCCATTTATATGATTTTTAAGCAGTTTGAAAAATGTGAAGTAGCCGCGATTTTACACTCACTAGGGGCTAGAAAATCGAATTTCTTGATTTGTTGAAAACTCCATATTCTTGGCATATAGAGGCTTATTATGAGATGATACACCCATTTGTATGATTTTTAAGCAGTTTGAAAGATGTGAAGTAAACGCGATTTTACACTCACAAGGGGCTAGAAAATCGAATTTCTTGACTTATTGAAAATTCAATATTCTTGGTATATATAGGCTTATTATGATGTGATACACCCATTTATATGATTTTTACCCAGTTTGAAAGAAGTGTGGAAAGCGCGATTTTACACTCAATAGGGGCTAGAAAATCGAATTTCTTGACTTGTTGAAAATTCAATATTCTTGGTAAATAGAGGCTTATTATGATGTGATACCCTCATTTATATGCATTTTACGCAGTTTGAAAGAAGTTAAGTAAACGCGATTTAACACCCACTAGAGTATATAAAATGAATTTCATGACTTGTTGAAAACTCACTATAGGCAAGAAAATCGATTTTCATGACATGTTGGAAACTCAATATTCTTGGTATATATAGGTTTATATTGATGTAATACATCCATTTTTATGACTTTTACGCAGTTTGAAACACGTTTAGAAAACGCGATTTTACACTCTCCATTCATTCATTCATTCATTATCTGTTTACCCTCCTCTTATGTAGGTTTTACACCCCCCAGGACTTACAAGCGTGTGCCTGGGGTCAGAGGCCCGTCGAGGAGCAGACACTCATGGATCAGACAGAGCAGCCAGGATGGTCGATCATCCCGATGCCTGGTATGGGATGAAGGAAGTAGATGAAACGAAATATACGTGAAATGGACGAAAGGAAAGGTGATGATGGAGCATTTGGTGGAATGAATGGCGGGGGAAACCGGAGAACCCGGAGAAAACCCGCCCAGACGCCGCTGCGTCCACCACAAATCCCACATCAGTTCACTGGGATTGAACCCGGGCCGCCTCGGTGGGAGGCGAGCGCTCTAACCACTCGACCACGGCGCCGCCTATTTTACACTCTCTAGCGGCTAGAAAATCGAATTTCATGACATGTTGAAAACTCAATATTCTTGGTATATAGAGGCTTATTATGATGTGATACACCCATTTATATGATTATTACGCAGTTTGAAACAGGTTAAGAAAACGCGATTTTACACTCACCAGAGGCAAGAAAATCGAATTTCATGACTTGTTGAAAACTCAATATTCTTGGTATATAGGGGTATATTCTCAGGTGATACATCTATTTATATGACTTTTACGCAGTTTGAAAGAAGTTAAGTAAACGCGATTTTACACTCACTAGAGGCTAGAAAATCGATTTTCATGACATCCATTTTTTATGACTTTTACGTACTTTTAAAGAGTTTAAGAAAACGCGACTTTACACTCACTAGAGGCTAGAAAATCGAATTTCATGACTTGTTGAAAACTCAATATTCTTGGTGTATAGAAGCTTATTATAATTTGATACATCCATTTATATGACTTTTACGCAGTTTGAAAGAAGTTAAGAAAACGCCATTTTACACTCACAAGAGGATAGAAAATCGAATTTCATGACATTTTGAAAACTCAAATATTCTTGGTATATAGAGGCTTATTATGATGTGATATATCCATTTACATGATTTTTACGCAGTTTGAAAGAAGTTAAGAAAACGCGATTTTACACTCACTAAAGGCTAGAAAATCGATTTTCATGACATGTTGAAAACTAAATATTCTTGATATATATAGGTTTATTATGATGTAATACATCCATTTTTTATGACTTTTACGCAGTTTGAAAGAAGTTTAGAAAACGCGATTTTACACTCTCTAGAGGCTAGAAAATCGAATTTCAACACATGTTGAAAACTCAATATTCTTGGTATATAGAGGCTTATTGATGTGATACATCCATTTGTATGACTTTTACGCAGTTTGAAAGAGGTTAAGACAACGCGATTTTACACTCACTAGAGGCAAGGAAATCGAATTTCATGACTTGTTGAAAACTCAATATTCTTGGTATATAGAGGCTTATTCTGATGTGATACATCCATTTATATGACGTTTACGTAGTTTGAAAGTAGTTAAAAAACGCAATTTTACACTCACTAGAGGCTAGAAAATCGATTTTCATGGCATGCTGAAAACTCAATGTTCTTGTTATTTATAGGTTTTTTATGATGTAACATATTCATTTTTATGACTATTACGCAGTTTGAAAGAAGTTTTGAAAACGCGACTTTACATTCTCTAGCAGGTAGAAAATCGAATTTCATGACATGTTGAAAACTAGTTATTTTTGGTATATAGAGGGTTATTATGAGATGATACACCCATCTATATGATTTTTACGCGGTTTGAAAGAAGTTAAGAAAACGCGATTTTACACTCACTAGCGGCTAGAAAATCGAATTTCATGACATGTTGAAAACTCAAATATTCTTGGTATATAGAGGCTTATTATGATGTGATGCACCCATTTGTATGAGTTTTACGCAGTTTGAAAGAAGTGTGGAAGGCCCGTTTTTACACTCACAAGGGGCTAGAAAATCGAATTTCTTGACTTGTTGAAAACTCACTATTCTTGGTATATAGAGGCTTATTATGAGATGATACACCCATTTATATGATTTTTACGCAGTTTGAAAGATGTGAAGTAAACGCGATTTTACTCTCACAAGGGGCTAGAAAATCGAATTTCTTGACTTGAAAACTCAATATTCTTGGTATATAGAGGCTTATTATGAGATGATACACTCATTTATACGATTTTTAAGCAGTTTGAAAGATGTGAAGTAAACGCGATTTTACACTCATTAGGGGATAGAAAATCGTATTTCTTGTTGAAAACTCAATATACTTGGTATATACAGGCTTATTATGAGATGATACGCCCATTTATATGATTTTTACGCAGTTTGAGGGAAGTGTGGAAAGCGCGATTTTACACTCACTAGGGGCTAGAAAATCGAATTTTTTGATTTGTTGATAACTCAATATTCTTGGTATATAGAGGTTTATTATAAGATGATACGCCCATTTATATGATTTTAAAGCAGTTTGAAAGATGTGAAGTAAACGCGATTTTACACTCACTAGGTGCTAGAAAATCGAATTTCTTGACTTGTTGAAAACTCAATATTCTTTCTAAATATTGGCTTATTATAATGTGATACACCCATTTATATGATTTTTACACAGATTGAAACAAGTGTGGAAATCGCGATTTTACACTCACTAGGGGCTAGAAAATCGAATTTCTTGACTTATTGAAAACTCAATATTCTTGGTATATACAGGCTTATTGTGACGTGATACGCCCATTTATATGATTTTTAAGCATTTTGAAAGATGTGAAGTAAACGCGATTTTACACACACTAGGGGCTACAAAATCGAATTTCTTGACTTGTTGAAAATTCAATATTCTTGGTATATAGAGGCTTATTATGATGTGATACACCCATTTATATGATTTTTAGGCAGTTTGAAAAAAGTTTCGAAGGTGCGATTTTAGACTCACTAGGGGCTAGAAAATCGAATTTCTTGATTTGTTGAAAACTCAATATTCTTGGTATATAGAGGCTTATTATGAGATGATACGCCCATTTATATGATTTTTAAGCAGTTTGAAAGATGTGAAGTAAACGCGATTTTACACTCACAAGGGGCTAGAAAATCGAATTTCTTGACTTATTGAAAACTCAATATTCTTGGTATAAATAGGCTTATTATGATGTGATACACCCATTTATATGATTTTTACTTAGTTTGAAAGAAGTGTGGAAAGCGCGATTTTACACTCACTAGGGGCTAGAAAATCGAATTTCTTGACTTGTTGAAATTTCAATATTCTTGGTAAATAGAGGCTTATTATGATGTGATACACCCATTTATATGATTTTAATGCAGTTTGAAAGAAGTGTTGAAAGCGCGATTTTACACTATTTCGGGGCTAGAAAATCGAATTTCTTTACTTGTTGAAAACTCAATATTCTTGGTAAATAGAGGCTCATTATGAGATGGAACGTCCATTTATATGATTTTTAAGCAGTTTGAAGGATGTAAAGTAAACGTGATTTTACACTCATTAGGGGCTAGAAAATCGTATTTCTTGTTGTAAACTCAATATACTTGGTATATACAGGCTTATTATGAGATGAAACGCTGATTTATATGATTTTTACGCAGTTTAACAGGTGTGTGGAAAGCGCGATTTTACACTCACTAGGGGCTAGAAAATCGAATTTCTAGACTTGTAGAAAACTCAATATTCTTGGTCTATAGAGGCTTATTATGAGATGATACACTCATTTATACGATTTTTATGCAGTTTGAAAGATGTGAAGTAAACGCGATTTTACACTCATTAGGGGCTAGAAAATCGTATTTCTTGTTGAAAGCTCAATATACTTGGTATATACAGGCTTATTTTGAGATGAAACGCCCATTTATATGATTTTTAAGCAGTTTGAAGGATGTGAAGTAAACGTGATTTTACACTCACTAGGGGCTAGAAAATCGAATTTCTTGACTTGTTGAAAACTCAATATTCTTGTAAATAGAGGCTTATTATAATGTGATACACCCATTTATATGAATTTTACGCATTTTGAAAGATGTGAAGTAAACGCGATTTTACACTCACAAGGGGCTAGAAAATCGAATTTCTTGACTTGTTGAAAACTCACTATTCTTGGTATATAGAGGCTTATTATGAGATGATACACCCATTTATATGATTTTTACGCAGTTTGAAAAATGTGAAGTAAACGCGATTTTACATTTACTAGGGGCTAGAAAATCGTATTTCTTGACTTATTGAAAACTCAATATTCTTGGTATATAGAGGCTTATTATGAGATGATACACCCATTTATATGATTTTTACGCAGTTTGAAAGATGTGAAGTAAACGCGATTTTACTCTCACAAGGGGCTAGAAAATCGAATTTCTTGACTTGAAAACTCAATATTCTTGGTATATAGAGGCTTATTATGAGATGATACACTCATTTATACGATTTTTAAGCAGTTTGAAAGATGTGAAGTAAACGCGATTTTACACTCATTAGGGGCTAGAAAATCGTATTTCTTGTTGAAAACTTAATATACTTGGTATATACAGGCTTATTATGAGATGAAACGCCCATTCATATGATTTTTACGCAGTTTGAAGGAAGTGTGGAAAGCGCGATTTTACACTCACTAGGGGCTAGAAAATCGAATTTTTTGATTTGTTGATAACTCAATATTCTTGGTATATAGAGGCTTATTATAAGATGATACGCCCATTTATATGATTTTTAAGCTGTTTGAAAGATGTGAAGTAAACGCGATTTTACACTCACTAGGTGCTAGAAAATCGAATTTCTTGACTTGTTGAAAACTCAATATTCTTTCTAAATATTGGCTTATTATAATGTGATACACCCATTTATATGATTTTTACGCAGATTGAAACAAGTGTGGAAATCGCGATTTTACACTCACTAGGGGCTAGAAAATCGAATTTCTTGACTTATTGAAAACTCAATATTCTTGGTATATACAGGCTTATTGTGACGTGATACGCCCATTTATATGATTTTTAAGCATTTTGAAAGATGTGAAGTAAACGCGATTTTACACACACTAGGGGCTACAAAATCGAATTTCTTGACTTGTTGAAAATTCAATATTCTTGGTATATAGAGGCTTATTATGATGTGATACACCCATTTATATGATTTTTAGGCAGTTTGAAAGAAGTTTCGAAGGTGCGATTTTAGACTCACTAGGGGCTAGAAAATCGAATTTCTTGATTTGTTGAAAACTCAATATTCTTGGTATATAGAGGCTTATTATGATGTGATACACCCATTTATATGATTTTTAAGCAGTTTGAAAGATGTGAAGTAAACGCGATTTTACACTCACAAGGGGCTAGAAAATCGAATTTCTTGACTTATTGAAAACTCAATATTCTTGGTATATATAGGCTTATTATGATGTGATACACCCATTTATATGATTTTTACTTAGTTTGAAAGAAGTGTGGAAAGCGCGATTTTACACTCACTAGGGGCTAGAAAATCGAATTTCTTGACTTGTTGAAAATTCAATATTCTTGGTAAATAGAGGCTTATTATGATGTGATACACCCATTTATATGATTTTAATGCAGTTTGAAGGAAGTGTTGAAAGCGCGATTTTACACTATTTAGGGGCTAGAAAATCAAATTTCTTTACTTGTTGAAAACTCAATATTCTTGGTAAATAGAGGCTCATTATGAGATGAAACGTCCCTTTATATGATTTTTAAGCAGTTTGAAGGATGTAAAGTAAACGTGATTTTACACTCATTAGGGGCTAGAAAATCGTATTTCTTGTTGTAAACTCAATATACTTGGTATATACAGGCCTATTATGAGATGAAACGCTGATTTATATGATTTTTACGCAGTTTAACAGGTGTGTGGAAAGCGCGATTTTACACTCACTAGGGGCTAGAAAATCGAATTTCTAGACTTGTAGAAAACTCAATATTCTTGGTCTATAGAGGCTTATTATGAGATGATACACTCATTTATACGATTTTTATGCAGTTTGAAAGATGTGAAGTAAACGCGATTTTACACTCACTAGGGGCTAGAAAATCGAATTTCTTGACTTGTTGAAAACTCAATATTCTTGTAAATAGAGGCTTATTATAATGTGATACACCCATTTATATGAATTTTACGCATTTTGAAAGATGTGAAGTAAACGCGATTTTACACTCACAAGGGGCTAGAAAATCGAATTTCTTGACTTGAAAACTCAATATTCTTGGTATATAGAGGCTTATTATGAGATAATACGCCCATTTATATGATTTTTAAGCAGTTTGAAAAATGTGAAGTAACCGCGATTTTACACTCACTAGGGGCTAGAAAATCGAATTTCTTGATTTGTTGAAAACTCCATATTCTTGGCATATAGAGGCTTATTATGAGATGATACACCCATTTGTATGATTTTTAAGCAGTTTGAAAGATGTGAAGTAAACGCGATTTTACACTCACAAGGGGCTAGAAAATCGAATTTCTTGACTTATTGAAAATTCAATATTCTTGGTATATATAGGCTTATTATGATGTGATACACCCATTTATATGATTTTTACCCAGTTTGAAAGAAGTGTGGAAAGCGCGATTTTACACTCAATAGGGGCTAGAAAATCGAATTTCTTGACTTGTTGAAAATTCAATATTCTTGGTAAATAGAGGCTTATTATGATGTGATACCCTCATTTATATGCATTTTACGCAGTTTGAAAGAAGTTAAGTAAACGCGATTTAACACCCACTAGAGTATATAAAATGAATTTCATGACTTGTTGAAAACTCACTATAGGCAAGAAAATCGATTTTCATGACATGTTGGAAACTCAATATTCTTGGTATATATAGGTTTATATTGATGTAATACATCCATTTTTATGACTTTTACGCAGTTTGAAACACGTTTAGAAAACGCGATTTTACACTCTCCATTCATTCATTCATTCATTCATTATCTGTTTACCCTCCTCTTATGTAGGTTTTACGCCCCCAGGACTTACAAGCGTGTGCCTGGGGTCAGAGGCCCGTCGAGGAGCAGACACTCATGGATCAGACAGAGCAGCCAGGATGGTCATTCATCCCACATGCCTGGTATGGGATGAAGGAAGTAGATGAAACGAAATATACGTGAAATGGATGAAAGGAAAGGTGATGATGGAGCAGTTGGTGGAATGAATGGCGGGGGAAACCGGAGAACCCGGAGAAAACCCGCCCAGACGCCGCTGCGTCCACCACAAATCCCACATCAGGTCACTGGGATTGAACCCGGGCCGCCTCGGTGGGAGGCGAGCGCTCTAATCACTCGACCACGGCGCCGCCTATTTTACACTCTCTAGCGGCTAGAAAATCGAATTTCATGACATGTTGAAAACTCAATATTCTTGGTATATAGAGGCTTATTATGATGTGATACACCCATTTATATGATTATTACGCAGTTTGAAACAGGTTAAGAAAACGCGATTTTACACTCACCAGAGGCAAGAAAATCGAATTTCATGACTTGTTGAAAACTCAATATTCTTGGTATATAGGGGTATATTCTCATGTGATACATCTATTTATATGACTTTTACGCAGTTTGAAAGAAGTTAAGTAAACGCGATTTTACACTCACTAGAGGCTAGAAAATCGATTTTCATGACATCCATTTTTTATGACTTTTACGTACTTTTTAAGAGTTTTAAGAAAACGCGACTTTACACTCCCTAGAGGCTAGAAAATCGAATTTCATGACTTGTTGAAAACTCAATATTCTTGGTGTATAGAAGCTTATTATAATTTGATACATCCATTTATATGACTTTTACGCAGTTTGAAAGAAGTTAAGAAAACGCCATTTTACACTCACAAGAGGATAGAAAATCGAGTTTCATGACATTTTGAAAACTCAAATATTCTTGGTATATAGAGGCTTATTATGATGTGATATATCCATTTACATGATTTTTACGCAGTTTGAAAGAAGTTAAGAAAACGCGATTTTACACTCACTAAAGGCTAGAAAATCGATTTTCATGACATGTTGAAAACTAAATATTCTTGATATATATAGGTTTATTATGATGTAATACATCCATTTTTTATGACTTTTACGCAGTTTGAAAGAAGTTTAGAAAACGCGATTTTACACTCTCTAGAGGCTAGAAAATCGAATTTCAACACATGTTGAAAACTCAATATTCTTGGTATATAGAGGCTTATTCTGATGTGATACATCCATTTATATGACGTTTACGTAGTTTGAAAGTAGTTAAAAGACGCAATTTTACACTCACTAGAGGCTAGAAAATCGATTTTCATGGCATGCTGAAAACTCAATGTTCTTGTTATTTATAGGTTTTTTATGATGTAACATATTCCTTTTTATGACTATTACGCAGTTTGAAAGAAGTTTTGAAACGCGACTTTACGTTCTCTAGCAGGTAGAAAATCGAATTTCATGACATGTTGAAAACTAGATATTTTTGGTATATAGAGGGTTATTATGAGATGATACACCCATCTATATGATTTTTACGCAGTTTGAAAGAAGTTAAGAAAACGCGATTTTACACTCACTAGCGGCTAGAAAATCGAATTTCATGACATGTTGAAAACTCAAATATTCTTGGTATATAGAGGCTTATTATGATGTGATACATCCATTTATATGATTTTTACGCAGTTTGAAAGAAGTTAAGAAAACGCGATTTTACACTCACTAGCGGCTAGAAAATCGATTTTCATGACATGTTGAAAACTCAATATTCTTGATCTATATAGGTTTATTATGATGTAATACATCCATTTTTTATGTTTTTACGCAGTTTGAAAGAAGTTTAGAAAACGCGATTTTACACTCCAAAGCGACTAGAAAATCGAATTTCATGACATGTTGTAAACTCAATATTCTTGGTATATAGAGGCTTATTGATGTTATTCATCTATTTCTATGGGTTTTAAGGAGTTTGAAAGAGGTTAAGAAAACGGGATTTTACACTCACTAGAGGCAAGAAAATCGAATTTCATGACTTGTTGAAAACTCAATATTCTTGGAATATAGAGGCTTATTATGATGTGATACACCCATATATATGATTTTTACGCAGTTTGAAACAAGTTAAGTAAACGCGATTTTACACTCACTACAGTATAGAAAATGGAATTTCTTGACTTTTTGAAAACTCAATATTCTTTGTATATAGAGGCTTATTATGATGTGATACACCCATTTATATGATTTTTACGCAGTTTGAAAGTAGTGTGGAGACCGCGATTTTACACTCACTAGGGGCTAGAAAATCGAAATTCTTGACTTGTTGAAAACTCAATATTCTTGGCAAATAGAGGCTTATTATGATGTGATACACCCATTTATATGATACACCCATTTATATGATTTTTCCACAGTTTGAAAGAAGTGTGGAAAGCGCGATTTTACACTCACTAGGGGCTAGAAAATCGAATTTCTTGATTTGTTGAAAACTCCATATTCTTGGCATATAGAGGCCTATTCTGAGATGATACACCCATTTAAATGATTTTTAACCAGTTTGAAATATGTGAAGTAAACGCGATTTTACACTCACTAGGGGCTAGAAAATCGAATTTCTTGAATTGTTGAAAACTCAATATTCTTCGTATAGAGAGGCTTATAATGATGTGATACATCCGTTTATATGATTTTTACGCAGTTTGAAAGAAGTGTGGAAAGCGCGATTTTACACTCACTAGGGGCTAAAAAATCGAATTTCTTTATTTGTTGAAAACTCAATATTCTTGGTATATAGAGGCTTTCTATGAGCTGATACACTCATTTATATGATTTTTAAGCAGTTTGAAATATGTGAAGTAAACGCGATTTTACACTCATTAGGGGCTAGAAAATCGTATTTCTTGACTTGTTGAAAACTCAATATTCTTGGTATATACAGGCTTATTATGATGTGATACACCCATTTATATGATTTTTACGCAGTTGGAAAGAAGTTTGGAAAGCGCGATTTTAGACTCACTAGGGGCTACATAATCGAATTTCTTGATTTGTTGAAAGCTCAATATTCTTGGTATATAGAGGCTTATTATAATGTGATACAACCATTTATATGGTTTTTGCGCAGTTTGATGGAAATGTGGAAAGCGCGATTTTACACTCACTAGGGGCTAGAAAATCGAATTTCTTGATTTGTTGAAAACCCCATATTCTTGGCATATAGAGGCTTATTATGAGATGATACACCCATTTAAATGATTTTTAATCAGTTTGAAAGAAGTGTGGATCAAACGCGATTTTACACTCACTAGGGGCTAGAAAATCGAATTTCTTGATTTGTTGAAAACTCCATATTCTTAGCATATAGAGGCTTATTATGAGATGATACACCCATTTAAATGATTTTTAATCAGTTTGAAAGATGTGAATCAAACGCGATTTTACTCTCACAAGGGGCTAGAAAATCGAATTTCTTGACTTGAAAACTCAATATTCTTGGTATATAGAGGCTTATTATGAGATGATACACTCATTTATACGATTTTTAAGCAGTTTGAAAGATGTGAAGTAAACGCGATTTTACACATATTAGGGTCTAGAATATCGTATTTCTTGTTGAAAACTCAATATTCTTGGTAAATAGATGCTTATTATAATGTGATACACCCATTTATATAATTTTTACGCATTTTGAAAGATGTGAAGTAAACGCGATTTTACACTCACTAGGGGCTAGAAAATCGTATTTCTTGACTTGTGGTAAACTCAATATTCTTGGTATATAGAGGCTTATTATGAGATGATACACCCATTTATATGATTTTTACGCAGTTTGAAAGAAGTTAAGAAAACGCGATTTTACACTCAGCGGCTAGAAAATCGAATTTCATGATATGTTGAAAACTCAAATATTCTTGGTATATAGAGGCTTATTATGATGTGATACATCCATTTATATGATTTTTACGCGGTTTGAAAGAAGTTAAGAAAACGCGATTTTACACTCACTAGCGGCTAGAAAATCGATTTTCATGACATGTTGAAAACTCAATATTCTTGATCTATATAGGTTTATTATGATGTAATACATCCATTTTTTATGACTTTTATGCAGTTTGAAAGAAGTTTAGAAAACGCGATTTTACATTCTCTAGCGACTAGAAAATCGAATTTCATGACATGTTGAAAACTCAATATTCTTGGTATATAGAGGCTTATTGATGTTATTCATCTATTTCTATGGGTTTTCAGGAGTTTGAAAGAGGTTAAGAAAACGGGATTTTACACTCACTAGAGGCAAGAAAATCGAATTTCATGACTTGTTGAAAACTCAATATTCTTGGAATATAGAGGCTTATTATGATGTGATACACCCATATATATGATTTTTATGCAGTTTGAAAGAAGTTAAGTAAACGCGATTTTACACTCACTACAGTATAGAAAATGGAATTTCTTGACTTTTTGAAAACTCAATATTCTTGGTATATAGAGGCTTATTATGATGTCATAAACCCATTTATATGATTTTTACCCAGTTTGAAAGTAGTGTGGAGACCGCGATTTTACACACACTAGGGGCTAGAAAATCGAATTTCTTGACTTGTTGAAAACTCAATATTATTGGCAAATAGAGGCTTATTATGATGTGATACACCCATTTATATGATACACCCATTTATATGATTTTTTACAGTTTGAAAGAATTGTGGAAAGCGCGATTTTACACTCACTAGGGGCTAGAAAATCGAATTTCTTGATTTGTTGAAAACTCCATATTCTTGGCATATAGAGGCCTATTATGAGATTATACACCCATTTAAATGATTTTTAACCAGTTTGAAATATGTGAAGTAAACGCGATTTTACACTCACTAGGGGCTAGAAAATCGAATTTCTTGAATTGTTGAAAACTCAATATTCTTCGTATAGAGAGGCTTATAATGATGTGATACATCCGTTTATATGATTTTTACGCAGTTTGAAAGAAGTGTGGAAAGCGCGATTTTACACTCACTAGGGGCTAAAAAATCGAATTTCTTTATTTGTTGAAAACTCAATATTCTTGGTATATAGAGGCTTTCTATGAGCTGATACACTCATTTATATGATTTTTAAGCAGTTTGAAATATGTGAAGTAAACGCGATTTTACACTCATTAGGGGCTAGAAAATCGTATTTCTTGACTTGTTGAAAACTCAATATTCTTGGTATATACAGGCTTATTATGATGTGATACACCCATTTATATGATTTTTACGCAGTTGGAAAGAAGTTTGGAAAGCGCGATTTTAGACTCACTAGGGGCTACATAATCGAATTTCTTGATTTGTTAAAGCTCAATATTCTTGGTATATAGAGGCTTATTATAATGTGATACAACCATTTATATGGTTTTTGCGCAGTTTGATGGAAATGTGGAAAGCGCGATTTTACACTCACCACTAGGGGCTAGAAAATCGAATTTCTTGATTTGTTGAAAACTCCATATTCTTGGCATATAGAGGCTTATTATGAGATGATACACCCATTTAAATGATTTTTAATCAGTTTGAAAGATGTGAATCAAACGCGACTTTACACTCACTAGGGGCTAGAAAATCGAATTTCTTGATTTGTTGAAAACTCCATATTCTTGGCATATAGAGGCTTATTATGAGATGATACACCCATTTAAATGATTTTTAATCAGTTTGAAAAATGTGAATCAAACGCGATTTTACACTTACTAGGGGCTAGAAAATCGAGTTTCTTGACTTATTTAAAACTCAATATTCTTGATATATGGAGGATTGATATGATGTGATGCACCCATTTATATGAGTTTTACGCAGTTTGAAAGAAGTGTGGAAAGCGCGTTTTTACACTCACTAGGGGCTAGAAAATCAAATTTCTTGATTTGTTGAAAACTCAATATTCTTGGTATATAGAGGCTTATTATGGTGTGATATATCCATTTATATGATTTTTACGCAGTTTGAAAGATGTGAAGTAAACGCGATTTTACTCTCACAAGGGGCTAGAAAGTCGAATTTCTTGACTTGAAAACTCAATACTCTTGGTATATAGAGGCTTATTATGAGATGATACAGTCATTTATACGATTTTTAAGCAGTTTGAAAGATGTGAAGTAAACGCGATTTTACACTCATTAGGGGCTAGAAAATCGTATTTCTTGTTGAAAACTCAATATACTTGGTATATACAGGCTTATTATGAGATGAAACGCCCATTTATATGATTTTAGAGCAGTTTGAAAGATGTGAAGTAAACGTTATTTTACACTCACTAGGGGCTAGAAAATCGAATTTCTTGACTTGTTGAAAACTCAATATTCTTGGTAAATAGAGGCTTATTATAATGTGATACACCCATTTATACGATTTTTACGCATTTTGAAAGATGTGAAGTACACGTTATTTTACACTCACTAGGGGCTAGAAAATCGAATTTCTTGACTTGTTGAAAACTCAATATTCTTGGTAAATAGAGGCTTATTATAATGTGATACACCCATTTATATGATTTTTACGCATTTTGATAGATGTGAAATAAACGGGATTTTACACTCACAAGGGGCTAGAAAATCGAATTTCTTGACTTGAAAACTCAATATTCTTGGTATATAGAGGCTCATAATCATGTGATACATCCATTTATACGATTTTTACGCAGTTTGAAGGAAGTGTGGAAAGCGCGATTTTACACTCACTAGGGGCTAGAAAATCGAAGTTCTTGATTTGTTGATAACTCAATATTCTTGGTATATAGAGGCTTATTATGAGATGATACGCCCACTTGTATGATTTTTAAGCAGTTTATAAAATGTGAAGTAAACGCGATTTTACACTCACTAGGGGCTATATAATCGAATTTTTTGATTTGTTGAAAACTCCATATTCTTGGCATATAGAGGCTTATTATGAGATGATACACCCATTTTTATGATTTTTAAGCAGTTTGAAAGATGTGAAGTAAACGCGATTTTACACTCACTAGTGGAAAGAAAATCGTATTTCTTTACTTGTTGAAAACTCAATATTCTTGGTATATAGAGGCATATTATGATGTGATACGCTCATTTATATGCAATTTTACGCAGTTTGAAAGAAGTTAAGTGAACGCGATTTTACACCCACTAGAGTATAGAAAATCGAATTTCATGACTTGCTGAAAACTCACTATAGGCAAGAAAATCGATTTTCATGACATGTTGGAAACTCAATATTCTTGATATATATAGGTTTATATTGATGTAATACATCCATTTTTATGAGTTTTACGCAGTTTGAAACACGTTTAGAAAACTAGATTTTACACTCTCAATTCATTCATTCATTATCTGTTTACCCTCCACTTATGTAAGATTTACACCCCCAGGACTTTCAAGCGGGAACCTGGGGTCAGAGGACCGTTGAGGAGCAGACACTCATGGATCAGACAGAGCAGCCAGGATGGGTGATCAGCCCGATGCCTGGTATGGGATGAAGGAAGTAGATGAAACGAAATGTACGTGAAATGAATGAAAGGAAAGGTGATGATGGAGCAGTTGGTGGAATGAATGGCGGGGGAAACCGGAGAACCCGGAGAAAACCCGCCCAGACGCCGCTGCGTCCACCACAAATCCCACATCAGTTCACTGGGATTGAACCCGGGCCGCCTCGGTGGGAGGCGAGCGCTCTAACCACTCGACCACGGCGCCGCCAATTTTACACTCTCTAGCGGCTAGAAAATCGAATTTCATGACATGTTGAAAACTCAATATTCTTGGTATATAGAGGCTTATTATGATGTGATACACCCATTTATATGATTATTACGCAGTTTGAAACAGGTTAATAAAACGCGATTTTACACTCACTAGAGGCAAGAAAATCGAATTTCATGACTTGTTGTAAACTCAATATTCTTGAAATATAGGTTAATTATGATGTAATATATCCATTTTTTATGACTTTACGTACTTTTAAAGAGGTTAAGAAAACGCGACTTTACACTCACTAGAGGCTAGAAAATCGAATTTCATGACTTGTTGATAACTCAATATTCTTGGTATATAGAAGCTTATTATGATGTGATACATCTATTTATATGACTTTTACGCAGTTTGAAAGAAGTTAAGTAAACGCGATTTTACACTCACTAGAGGCTAGAAAATCGATTTTCATGACATGTTACAAAACTCAATATTCTTGTTATATATAGGTTAATTATGATGTAATATATCCATTTTTTATGACTTTACGTACTTTTAAAGAGGTTAAGGAAACGCGACTTTACACTCACTAGAGGCTAGAAAATCGAATTTCATGACTTGTAGATAACTCAATATTCTTGGTATATAGAAGCTTATTATGATGTGATACATCCATTTATATGACTTTTACGCAGTTTGAAAGAAGTTAAGAAAACGCCATTTTACACTCACTAGAGGAGAGAAAATCGAATTTCATGACATTTTGAAAACTCAAATATTCATGGTATATAGAGGCTTATTATGATGTGATATATCCATTTATATGATTTTTACGCAGTTTGAAAGAAGTTAAGAAAACGCGATTTTACACTCAATAGAGGCTAGTAAATCGATTTTCATCGCATGTTGAAAACTCCATGTTCTTGTTATTAATAGGTTTATTATGATGTAACATATTAATTTTTATGACTTTTACGCAGTTTGAAAGAAGTTTTGAAAACGCGATTTTACATTCTCTAGCGGCTAGAAAATCGAATTTCATGACATGTTGAAAACGAGATATTTTTGGTATATAGAGGCTTATTATGATGTGATACATCCATTTATGTGACTTTTGCGCAGTTCGAAAGAGTTTAAGAAAACGCGAACTCACTTGAGGCTACAAAATCGATTTTCATGACATGTTGAAAACTCAATGTTTCTGGTATATAGAGGCTTATTGTGATGTGATACATCCATTTATATGCAGTATACGCAGTATGAAAGATGTGAAGTAAACGCAATTTTACACTCATTAGGGGCTAGAATCGTATTTCTTGAATTGTTGAAAGCTCAATATTCTTGGAATATAGAGGCTTATTATGATGTGATACACCCATATATATGATTTTATGCAGTTTGAAAGAAGTTAAGTAAACGCGATTTTACACTCACTACAGTATAGAAAATCGAATTTCTTGACTCTTTGAAAACTCAATATTCTTGGTAATCAGAGGCTTATTATGAGATTGTACACCCATTTATATGATTTTTACGCAGATTGAAGGAAGTGTGGAAAGCGCGATGTTACACTCACTAGGGGCTACAAAATCCAATTTCTTGACTTGTTGAAGACTCAATATTCTTAGCAAATAGAGGCTTATTATGATGTGATACACCCATTCATATATTACACCCATTTATACGATTTTTGCACAGTTTGAAAGAAGTGTGGAAAGCGCGATTTTACACTCACTAGGGGCTAGAAAATCGAATTTCTTTATTTGTTGAAAGCTCAATATCCTTGGTATATAGAGGCTAATTATGATGTTATACACCCATTTATATGATTTTTACACAGTTTGTAAGAAGTGTGGAAAGCGCGAATTTACACTCACCTAGGGCAAGAAAATGGAATTTCTTGAGCTGTTGAAAATTCAATATTCTTGGTAAATAGAGGCTTATTATCATGTGATACACCCACTTATATGATTTTTACGCAGTTTGAAACATGTGAAGTAAACGCGATTTTACACTTACTAGGGGCTAGAAAATCGAATTTCTTGACTTATTGAAAACACAATATTCTTGATATATGGAGGCTTAATATGAAGTGATGCACCCATTTATATGAGTTTTACGCAGTTTGAAAGAAGTGTGGAAAGCGCGTTTTTACACTCACTAGGGGCTAGAAAATCAAATTTCTTGATTTGTTGAAAACTCAATATTTTTGGTATATAGAGGCTTATTATGAGATGATACACATTTATATGATTTTTACGCAGTTTGAAAGATGTGAAGTAAACGCATTTTACTCTCACAAGGGGCTAGAAAATCGAATTTCTTGACTTGAAAACTCAATATTCTTGGTATATAGAGGCTTATTATGAGATGATACACTCATTTATACGATTTTTAAGCAGTTTGAAAGATGTGAATTGAACGCGATTTTAAACACATTAGGGTCTAGGAAATCGTATTTCTTGTTGAAAACTCAATATACTTGGTATATACAGGCTTATTATGAGATGAACGCCCATTTATATGATTTTTAAGCAGTTTGAAAGATGTGAAGTAAACGTGATTTTACACTCACTAGGTGCTAGAAGATCGAATTTCTTGACTTTAAAACTCAATATTCTTGGTAAATAGAGGCTTATTATAATGTGATACACCCATTTATATGATTTTTACGCATTTTGAAAGATGTGAAGTAAACGCGATTTTACAGTCACTAGGGGCTAGAAAATCGAATTTCTTGACTTGTTGTAAACTCAATATTCTTGGTATATAGAGGCTTATTATGAGATGATACACCCATTTATATGATTTTTACGCAGTTTGAAAGAAGTTAAGAAAACGCGATTTTACACTCACTAGCGGCTAGAAAATCGAATTTCATGACATGTTGAAAACTCAAATATTCTTGGTATATAGAGGCTTATTATGATGTGATACATCCATTTATATGATTTTTACGCAGTTTGAAAGAAGTTAAGGAAACGCGATTTTACACTCACTAGCGGCTAGAAAATCGATTTTCATGACATTATGAAAACTCAATATTCGTGATCTATATAGGTTTATTATGATGTAATACATCCATTTTTTATGACTTTTACGCAGTTTGAAAGAAGTTTAGAAAACGCGATTTTACACTCTCTAGCGACTAGAAAATCCAATTTCATGACATGTTGAAAACTCAATATTCTTGGTATATAGAGGCTTATTGATGTTATTCATCTATTTCTATGGCTTTCAAGGAGTTTGAAAGAGGTTAAGAAAACGGGATTTTACACTCACTAGAGGCAAGAAAATCGAATTTCATGACTTGTTGAAAACTCAATATTCTTGGAATATAGAGGCTTATTATAATGTGATACAACCATTTATATGATTTTTGCGCAGTTTGAAGGAAATGTGGAATGCGCGATTTTACACTCACAAGGGGCTTTAAAATCGAATTTCTTGATTTGTTGAAAACTCCATATTCTTGGCATATAGAGGCTTATTATGAGATGATACACCCATTTATATGATTTTTAAACAGTTTGAAAGATGTGAAGTAAACGCGATTTTACACTCACTAGGGGCTAGAAAATCGAATTTCTTCACTTGTTTTACAAACTCACTATTCTTGGTATATAGAGGCTTATTATGAGATGATACACCCATTTATATGATTTTTAAGCAGTTTGAAAGATGTGAAGTATACGCGATTTTACACTCACTAGGGGCTAGAAAATCGAATTTCTTGACTTGTTGAAAACTCACTATTCTTGGTATATAGAGGCTTATTATGAGATGATACACCCATTTATATGATTTTTAAGCAGTTTGAAAGATGTGAAGTAAACGCGATTTTACACTCACTAGGGGCTAGAAAATCGAATTTCTTGACATTTATGTAAACTCAATATTCTTGGTATATAGAGGCTTATTATGAGATGATACCCCCATTTATATGATTTTTACGCAGTTTGAAAGAAGTGTGGAAAGCCTAATTTTACACTCACTAGGGGCTAGAAAATCGAATTTCTTGACTTGTTGAAAACTCAATATTCTTGCTATATAGCGGCTTATTATGAGATGATAGCCCATTTATATGATTTTTATGCAGTTTGAAAGATGTGAAGTAAACGCGATTTTACACTCACTAGTGGAAAGAAAATCGTATTTCTTGACTTGTTGAAAACTCAATATTCTTGGTATATAGAGGCTTATTATGATGTGATACGCTCATTTATATGCAATTTTACGCAGTTTGAAAGAAGTTAAGTGAACGCGATTTTACACCACTAGAGTATAGAAAATCGAATTTCATGACTTGTTGAAAACTCACTATAGGCAAGAAAATCGATTTTCATGACATGTTGGAAACTCAATATTCTTGATATATATAGGTTTATATTGATGTAATACATCCATTTTTATGAGTTTTACGCAGTTTGAAACACGTTTAGAAAACGAGATTTTACACTCTCAATTCATTCATTCATTATCTGTTTACCCTCCACTTATGTAAGACTTACACCCACAGGACTTTCAAGCGGGTTCCTGGGGTCAGAGGACCGTTGAGGAGCAGACACTCATGGATCAGACAGAGCAGCCAGGATGGGTGATCAGCCCGATGCCTGGTATGGGATGAAGGAAGTAGATGAAACGAAATGTACGTGAAATGGATGAAAGGAAAGGTGATGATGGAGCAGTTGGTGGAATGAATGGCGGGGGAAACCGGAGAACCCGGAGAAAACCCGCCCAGACGCCGCTTCGTCCACCACAAATCCCACATCAGGTGCCTGGGATTGAACCCGAGCCGCCTCGGTGGGAGGCGAGCGTTCTAACCACTCGGCCACAGCGCCGCCGATTTTAAACTCTCTAGCGGCTAGAAAATCGAATTTCATGACATGTTGAAAACTCAATATTCTTGGTATATAAAGGCTTATTATGATGTGAAACACCCATTTATATGATTATTACGCAGTTTGAAATAGGTTAACAAAACGCGATTTTACACTCACTAGAGGCAAGAAAATCGAATTTCATGACTTGTTGTAAACTCAATATTCTTGAAATATAGGGGTATATTCTCGTGTGATACATCTATTTATATGACTTTTACGCAGTTTGAAAGAAGTTAAGTAAACGCGATTTTACACTCACTAGAGGCTAGAAAATCGATCTTCATGACATGTTACAAAACTCAATATTCTTGTTATATATAGGTTTATTATGATGTAATATATACATTTTTTTATGACTTTTACGTACTTTTAAAGAGGTTAAGAAAACGCGACTTTACACTCACTAGAGGCTAGAAAATCGAATTTCATGACTTGTTGAAAACTCAATATTCTTGGTATATAGAAGCTTATTATGATGTGATACATCCATTTATATGACTTTTACGCAGTTTGAAAGAAGTTAAGAAAACGCCATTTTACACTCACTAGAGGAGATAAAATCGAATTTCACGACATTTTGAAAACTCAAATATTCTTGGTATATAGAGGCTTATTATGATGTGATATATCCATTTATATGATTTTTACGAAATTTGAAAGAAGTTAAGAAAACGCGATTTTACACTCACTAGAGGCTAGAAAATCGATTTTCATCGCATGTTGAAAACTCCATGTTCTTGTTATTAATAGGTTTATTATGATGTAACATATTCATTTTTATGACTTTTACGCAGTTTGAAAGAAGTTTTGAAAACGCGATTTTACATTCTCTAGCGGCTAGAAAATCGAATTTCATGACATGTTGAAAACTAGATATTTTTGGTATATAGAGGCTTATTATGATGTGATACATCCATTTATGTGACTTTTACGCAGTACGAAAGAGTTTAAGAAAACGCGAACTCACTTGAGGCTAGAAAATCGATTTTCATGACATGTTGAAAACTCAATGTTTCTGGTATATAGAGGCTTATTGTGATGTGATACATCCATTTATATGCAGTATACGCAGTTTGAAAGATGTGAAGTAAACGCAATTTTACACTCATTAGGGGCTAGAATCGTATTTCTTGAATTGTTGAAAGCTCAATATTCTTGGAATATAGAGGCTTATTATGATGTGATACACCCATATATATGATTTTATGCAGTTTGAAAGAAGTTAAGTAAACGCGATTTTACACTCACTACAGTATAGAAAATCGAATTTCTTGACTCTTTGAAAACTCAATATTCTTGGTATACAGAGGCTTATTATGAGATTATACACCCATTTATATGATTTTTACGCAGATTGAAAGAAGTGTGGAAAGCGCGATGTTACACTCACTAGGGGCTACAAAATCCAATTTCTTGACTTGTTGAAAACTCAATATTCTTAGCAAATAGAGGCTTATTATGATGTGATACACCCATTCATATGATACACCCATTTATATGATTTTTCCACAGTTTGAAAGAAGTGTGGAAAGCGCGATTTTACACTCACTAGGGGCTAGAAAATCGAATTTCTTTATTTGTTGAAAGCTCAATATCCCTGGTATATAGAGGCTAATTATGATGTGATACACCCATTTATATGATTTTTACACAGTTTGAAAGAAGTGTGGAAAGCGCGAATTTACACTCACCTAGGGCAAGAAAATCGAATTTCTTGAGCTGTTGAAAATTCAATATTCTTGGTAAATAGAGGCTTATTATCATGTGATACACCCACTTATATGATTTTTACGCAGTTTGAAACATGTGAAGTAAACGCGATTTTACACTTACTAGGGGCTAGAAAATCGAATTTCTTGACTTATTGAAAACACAATATTCTTGATATATGGAGGCTTAATATGAAGTGATGCACCCATTTATATGAGTTTTACGCAGTTTGAAAGAAGTGTGGAAAGCGCGTTTTTACACTCACTAGGGGCTAGAAAATCAAATTTCTTGATTTGTTGAAAACTCAATATTCTTGGTATATAGAGGCTTATTATGAGATGATACACATTTATATGATTTTTACGCAGTTTGAAAGATGTGAAGTAAACGCGATTTTACTCTCACAAGGGGCTAGAAAATCGAATTTCTTGACTTGAAAACTCAATATTCTTGGTATATAGAGGCTTATTATGAGATGATACACTCATTTATACGATTTTTAAGCAGTTTGAAAGATGTGAATTAAACGCGATTTTACACACATTAGGGTCTAGAAAATCGTATTTCTTGTTGAAAACTCAATATACTTGGTATATACAGGCTTATTATGAGATGAACGCCCATTTATATGATTTTTAAGCAGTTTGAAAGATGTGAAGTAAACGTGATTTTACACTCACTAGGTGCTAGAAGATCGAATTTCTTGACTTTAAAACTCAATATTCTTGGTAAATAGAGGCTTATTATAATGTGATACACCCATTTATATGATTTCTACGCATTTTGAAAGATGTGAAGTAAACGCGATTTTACACTCACTAAGGGCTAGAAAATCGAATTTCTTGACTTGTTGTAAACTCAATATTCTTGGTATATAGAGGCTTATTATGAGATGATACACCCATTTATATGATTTTTACGCAGTTTGAAAGAAGTTAAGAAAACGCGATTTTACACTCACTAGCGGCTAGAAAATCGAATTTCATGACATGTTGAAAACTCAAATATTCTTGGTATATAGAGGCTTATTATGATGTGATACATCCATTTATATGATTTTTACGCAGTTTGAAAGAAGTTAAGGAAACGCGATTTTACACTCACTAGCGGCTAGAAAATCGATTTTCATGACATTATGAAAATTCAATATTCGTGATCTATATAGGTTTATTATGATGTAATACATCCATTTTTTATGACTTTTACGCAGTTTGAAGGAAGTTTAGAAAACGCGATTTTACACTCTCTAGCGACTAGAAAATCGAATTTCATGACATGTTGAAAACTCAATATTCTTGGTATATAGAGGCTTATTGATGTTATTCATCTGTTTCTATGGCTTTCAAGGAGTTTGAAAGAGGTTAAGAAAACGGGATTTTACACTCACTAGAGGCAAGAAAATCGAATTTCATGACTTGTTGAAAACTCAATATTCTTGGAATATAGAGGCTTATTATAATGTGATACAACCATTTATATGATTTTTGCGCAGTTTGAAGGAAATGTGGAATGCGCGATTTTACACTCACAAGGGGCTTTAAAATCGAATTTCTTGATTTGTTGAAAACTCCATATTCTTGGCATATAGAGGCTTATTATGAGATGATACACCCATTTATATGATTTTTAAGCAGTTTGAAAGATGTGAAGTAAACGCGATTTTACACTCACTAGGGGCTAGAAAATCGAATTTCTTCACTTGTTTTACAAACTCACTATTCTTGGTATATAGAGGCTTATTATGAGATGATACACCCATTTATATGATTTTTAAGCAGTTTGAAAGATGTGAAGTATACGCGATTTTACACTCACTAGGGGCTAGAAAATCGAATTTCTTGACTTGTTGAAAACTCACTATTCTTGGTATATAGAGGCTTATTATGAGATGATACACCCATTTATATGATTTTTAAGCAGTTTGAAAGATGTGAAGTAAACGCGATTTTACACTCACAAGGGGCTAGAAGATCGAATTTTTTGACTTGAAAACGCAATATTCTTGGTATATAGAGGCTTATTATGAGATGATACCCCCATTTATATGATTTTTACGCAGTTTGAAAGAAGTGTGGAAAGCCTAATTTTACACTCACTAGGGGCTAGAAAATCGAATTTCTTGACTTGTTGAAAACTCAATATTCTTGCTATATAGCGGCTTATTATGAGATGATAGCCCATTTATATGATTTTTATGCAGTTTGAAAGATGTGAAGTAAACGCGATTTTACACTCACTAGTGGAAAGAAAATCGTATTTCTTGACTTGTTGAAAACTCAATATTCTTGGTATATAGAGGCTTATTATGATGTGATACGCTCATTTATATGCAATTTTACGCAGTTTGAAAGAAGTTAAGTGAACGCGATTTTACACCCACTAGAGTATAGAAAATCGAATTTCATGACTTGTTGAAAACTCACTATAGGCAAGAAAATCGATTTTCATGACATGTTGGAAACTCAATATTCTTGATATATATAGGTTTATATTGATGTAATACATCCATTTTTATGAGTTTTACGCAGTTTGAAACACGTTTAGAAAACGAGATTTTACACTCTCAATTCATTCATTCATTATCTGTTTACCCTCCACTTATGTAAGACTTACACCCACAGGACTTTCAAGCGGGTTCCTGGGGTCAGAGGACCGTTGAGGAGCAGACACTCATGGATCAGACAGAGCAGCCAGGATGGGTGATCAGCCCGATGCCTGGTATGGGATTAAGGAAGTAGATGAAACGAAATGTACGTGAAATGGATGAAAGGAAAGGTGATGATGGAGCAGTTGGTGGAATGAATGGCGGGGGAAACCGGAGAACCCGGAGAAAACCCGCCCAGACGCCGCTTCGTCCACCACAAATCCCACATCAGGTCCCTGGGATTGAACCCGAGCCGCCTCGGTGGGAGGCGAGCGTTCTAACCACTCGGCCACAGCGCCGCCGATTTTAAACTCTCTAGCGGCTAGAAAATCGAATTTCATGACACGTTGAAAACTCAATATTCTTGGTATATAAAGGCTTATTATGATGTGAAACACCCATTTATATGATTATTACGCAGTTTGAAATAGGTTAACAAAACGCGATTTTACACTCACTAGAGGCAAGAAAATCGAATTTCATGACTTGTTGTAAACTCAATATTCTTGAAATATAGGGGTATATTCTCATGTGATACATCTATTTATATGACTTTTACGCAGTTTGAAAGAAGTTAAGTAAACGCGATTTTACACTCACTAGAGGCTAGAAAATCGATCTTCATGACATGTTACAAAACTCAATATTCTTGTTATATATAGGTTTATTATGATGTAATATATACATTTTTTATGACTTTTACGTACTTTTAAAGAGGTTAAGAAAACGCGACTTTACACTCACTAGAGGCTAGAAAATCGAATTTCATGACTTGTTGAAAACTCAATATTCTTGGTATATAGAAGTTTATTATGATGTGATACATCCATTTATATGACTTTTACGCAGTTTGAAAGAAGTTAAGAAAACGCCATTTTACACTCACTAGAGGAGAGAAAATCGAATTTCACGACATTTTGAAAACTCAAATATTCTTGGTATATAGAGGCTTATTATGATGTGATATATCCATTTATATGATTTTTACGCAGTTTGAAAGAAGTAAAGAAAACGCGATTTTACACTCACTAGAGGCTAGTAAATCGATTTTCATCGCATGTTGAAAACTCCATGTTCTTGTTATTAATAGGTTTATTATGATGTAACATATTCATTTTTATGACTTTTACGCAGTTTGAAAGAAGTTTTGAAAACGCGATTTTACATTCTCTAGCGGCTAGAAAATCGAATTTCATGACATGTTGAAAACTAGATATTTTTGGTATATAGAGGCTTATTATGATGTGATACATCCATTTATGTGACTTTTACGCAGTACGAAAGAGTTTAAGAAAACGCGAACTCACTTGAGGCTAGAAAATCGATTTTCATGACATGTTGAAAACTCAATGTTTCTGGTATATAGAGGCTTATTGTGATGTGATACATCCATTTATATGCAGTATACGCAGTTTGAAAGATGTGAAGTAAACGCGATTTTACACTCATTAGGGGCTAGAATCGTATTTCTTGAGTTGTTGAAAGCTCAATATTCTTGGAATATAGAGGCTTATTATGATGTGATACACCCATATATATGATTTTATGCAGTTTGAAAGAAGTTAGGTAAACGCGATTTTACACCCACTACAGTATAGAAAATCGAATTTCTTGACTTGTTGAAAACTCAATATTCTTGGTATTCAGAGGCTTATTATGAGATGATACACCCATTTATATTATTTTTACGCAGATTGAAAGAAGTGTCGAAAGCGCGATTTTACACTCACTAGGGGCTAGAAAATCGAATTTCTTGATTTGTTGAAAACTCCATATTCTTGGCATATAGAGGCTTATTATGAGATGATACACCCATTTAAATGATCTTTAACCAGTTTGAAAGATGTGAAGTAATCGCGATTTTACACTCCCTAAGGGCTAGAAAATCGAATTACTTGATTTGTTGAAAACTCCATATTCTAGGCATATAGAGGCTTATTATGAGATGATACACCCATTTAAATGATTTTTAACCAGTTTGCAAGATGTGAAGTAAACGCGATTTTACACTCAGTAGGGGCTCGAAAATCGAATTTCTTGAATTGTTGAAAACTCAATATTCTTGGTATATAGAGGCTTATAATGATGTGATACATCCATTTATATGATTTTTACGCAGTTTGAAAGCAGTGTGGAAAGCACGATTTTACACTCACTAGGGGCTAGAAAATCGAATTTCTTTATTTGTTGAAAGCTCAATATCCCTGGTATAGAGAGGCTAATTATGATGTGATACACCCATTTATATGATTTTTACATAGTTTGAAAGAAGTGTGGAAAGCGCGAATTTACACTCACCTAGGGCAAGAAAATCGAATTTCTTGAGTTGTTGAAAATTCAATATTCTTGGTAAATAGAGGCTTATTATCATGTGATACACCCACTTATATGATTTTTACGCAGTTTGAAAGAAGTGCGGAAAGCGCGATTTTACACTCACTAGGGGCTAGAAAATCGAATTTCTTGACTTGTTGTAAACTCTTTATTCTTGGTATACAGAGGCTTATTAGGAGATGATACACCCATTTATATGATTTTTCCGCAGTTTGAAACATGTGAAGTAAACGCGATTTTACACTCACTAGGGGCTAGAAAATCGAATTTCTTGACTTGTTGAAAACTCACTATTCTTAGTATATAGAGGCTTATTATGGGATGATACACCCATTTATATGATTTTTACGCAGTTTGAAAAATGTGAAGTAAACGCGATTTTACACTTACTAGGGGCTAGAAAATCGAATTTCTTGAATTATTGAAAACTCAATATTCTTGGTATATGGGGGCTTAATATGATGTTATGCACCCATTTATATGAGTTTTACGCAGTTTGAAAGAAGTGTGGAAAGCGCGTTTTTACACTCACTAGGGGCTAGAAAATCGAATTTTTTGACTTATTGAAAACTCAATATTGTTGGTATATAGAGGCTTATTATGAGATGATACACTCATTTATACGATTTTTAAGCAGTTTGAAAGATGTGAAGTAAACGCGATTTTACACTCATTATGGGCTAGAAAATCGTATTTCTTTTTGAAAGCTCAATATACTTGGTATATACAGGCTTATTATGAGATGAACGCCCATTTATATGATTTTTAAGCAGTTTGAAAGATGTGAAGTAAACGTGATTTCACACTCACTAGGGGCTAGAAGATCGAATTTCTTGACTTAAAAGCTCAATATTCTTGGTAAATATAGGCTTATTATAATGTGATACACCCATTTATATGATTTTTACGCATTTTGAAAGATGTGAAGTAAACGCGATTTTACACTCACAAGGGGCTAGAAGATCGAATTTTTTGACTTGAAAACGCAATATTCTTGGTATATAGAGGCTTATAATCATGTGATACATCCATTTATATGATTTTTACGCAGTTTGAAGGAAGTGTGGAAAGCGCGATTTTACACTCACTAAGGGCTAGAAAATCGAATTTCTTGATTTGTTGATAACTCAATATTCTTGGTATATAGAGGCTTATTATAAGATGATACGCCCATTTATATGATTTTTAAGCAGTTTGAAAGATGTGAAGTAAACGCGATTTTACACTCACTAGGGGCTAGAAAATCGAATTTCTTGACTTGTTGAAAACTCAATATTCTTGGTAAATATTGGCTTATTATAATGTGATACACCCATTTATATGATTTTTACGTAGATTGAAACAAGTGTGCAAAGCGCGATTTTACACTCACTAGGGGCTAGAAAATCGAATTTCTTGACTTATTGAAAACTCAATATTCTTGGTATATAGAGGCTTATTATGATGTGATACACCCATTTATATGATTTTTACGCAGTTTGAAAGAAGTTTGGAAGGCGCGATTTTAGACTCACTAGGGGCTAGAAAATCGAATTTCTTGATTTGTTGTAAACTCAATATTCTTGGTATATACAGGCTTATTATGATGTGATACGCCCATTTATATGATTTTTGAGCATTTTGAAAGATGTGAAGTAAACGCGATTTTACACACACTAGGGGCTAGAAAATCGAATTTCTTGACTTGTTGAAAATTCAAAATTCTTGGTAAATAGAGGCTTATTATAATGTGATACACCCATTTATATGATTTTTACGCAGATTGAAAGAAGTGTGGAAAGCGTGATTTGATGTAAACGCGATTTTACACTCACTAGGGGCTAGAAAATCGAATTTCTTGACTTATTGAAAACTCAATATTCTTGGTATATAGAGCCTTATTATGATGTGATACACCCATTTATATGATTTTTAGGCAGTTTGAAAGAAGTTTCGAAGGTGCGATTTTAGACTCACTAAGGGCTAGAAAATCGAATTTCTTGATTTGTTGAAAACTCAATATTCTTGGTATATAGAGGCTTATTTTGAGATGATTCGCCCATTTATATGATTTTTAAGCAGTTTGAAAGACGTGAAGTAAACGCGATTTTACACTCACAAGGGGCTAGAAAATCGAATTTCTTGACTTATTGAAAATTCAATATTCTTGGTATATATAGGCTTATTATGATGTGATACACCCATTTATATGATTTTAATGCAGTTTGAAAGAAGTGTTGAAAGCGCGATTTTACACTATTTAGGGGCTAGAAAATAAAATTTTTGACTTGTTGAAACCTCAATATTCTTGGTAAATACAGGCTTAATATGATGTGATACACCCATTTATATGATTTTTCCGCAGTTTGAAAGAAGTGTGGAAAGCGCGAGTTTACACTCACTAGGGACTAGAATATCCAATTTCTTGATTTGTTGAAAACGCAATATTCTTGGTATATAGAGGCTTATTATAATGTGATACACCCGTTTATATGATTTTTACGCAGTTTGAAAGATGTGAAGTAAACGCGATTTTAGACTAACTAGGGGCTAGAAAATCGAGTTTCTTGATTTGCTGAAAACTCAATATTCTTGGTATATGGGGGCTTAATATGATGTTATGCACCCATTTATATGAGTTTTACGCAGTTTGAAAGAAGTGTGGAAAGCGCGTTTTTACACTCACTAGGGGCTAGAAAATCGAATTTTTTGACTTATTGAAAACTCAATATTCTTGGTATATAGAGGCTTATTATGAGATGATACACTCATTTATACGATTTTTAAGCAGTTTGAAAGATGTGAAGTAAACGCGATTTTACACTCATTATGGGCTAGAAAATCGTATTTCTTTTTGAAAGCTCAATATACTTGGTATATACAGGCTTATTATGAGATGAACGCCCATTTATATGATTTTTAAGCAGTTTGAAAGATGTGAAGTAAACGTGATTTCACACTCACTAGGGGCTAGAAGATCGAATTTCTTGACTTAAAAGCTCAATATTCTTGGTAAATATAGGCTTATTATAATGTGATACACCCATTTATATGATTTTTACGCATTTTCAAAGATGTGAAGTAAACGCGATTTTACACTCACAAGGGGCTAGAAGATCGAATTTTTTGACTTGAAAACGCAATATTCTTGGTATATAGAGGCTTATAATCATGTGATACATCCATTTATATGATTTTTACGCAGTTTGAAGGAAGTGTGGAAAGCGCGATTTTACACTCACTAAGGGCTAGAAAATCGAATTTCTTGATTTGTTGATAACTCAATATTCTTGGTATATAGAGGCTTATTATAAGATGATACGCCCATTTATATGATTTTTAAGCAGTTTGAAAGATGTGAAGTAAACGCGATTTTACACTCACTAGGGGCTAGAAAATCGAATTTCTTGACTTGTTGAAAACTCAATATTCTTGGTAAATATTGGCTTATTATAATGTGATACACCCATTTATATGATTTTTACGTAGATTGAAACAAGTGTGCAAAGCGCGATTTTACACTCACTAGGGGCTAGAAAATCGAATTTCTTGACTTATTGAAAACTCAATATTCTTGGTATATAGAGGCTTATTATGATGTGATACACCCATTTATATGATTTTTACGCAGTTTGAAAGAAGTTTGGAAGGCGCGATTTTAGACTCACTAGGGGCTAGAAAATCGAATTTCTTGATTTGTTGTAAACTCAATATTCTTGGTATATACAGGCTTATTATGATGTGATACGCCCATTTATATGATTTTTGAGCATTTTGAAAGATGTGAAGTAAACGCGATTTTACACACACTAGGGGCTAGAAAATCGAATTTCTTGACTTGTTGAAAATTCAAAATTCTTGGTAAATAGAGGCTTATTATAATGTGATACACCCATTTATATGATTTTTACGCAGATTGAAAGAAGTGTGGAAAGCGTGATTTGATGTAAACGCGATTTTACACTCACTAGGGGCTAGAAAATCGAATTTCTTGACTTATTGAAAACTCAATATTCTTGGTATATAGAGCCTTATTATGATGTGATACACCCATTTATATGATTTTTAGGCAGTTTGAAAGAAGTTTCGAAGGTGCGATTTTAGACTCACTAAGGGCTAGAAAATCGAATTTCTTGATTTGTTGAAAACTCAATATTCTTGGTATATAGAGGCTTATTTTGAGATGATTCGCCCATTTATATGATTTTTAAGCAGTTTGAAAGACGTGAAGTAAACGCGATTTTACACTCACAAGGGGCTAGAAAATCGAATTTCTTGACTTATTGAAAATTCAATATTCTTGGTATATATAGGCTTATTATGATGTGATACACCCATTTATATGATTTTAATGCAGTTTGAAAGAAGTGTTGAAAGCGCGATTTTACACTATTTAGGGGCTAGAAAATAAAATTTTTGACTTGTTGAAACCTCAATATTCTTGGTAAATACAGGCTTAATATGATGTGATACACCCATTTATATGATTTTTCCGCAGTTTGAAAGAAGTGTGGAAAGCGCGAGTTTACACTCACTAGGGACTAGAATATCCAATTTCTTGATTTGTTGAAAACGCAATATTCTTGGTATATAGAGGCTTATTATAATGTGATACACCCGTTTATATGATTTTTACGCAGTTTGAAAGATGTGAAGTAAACGCGATTTTAGACTAACTAGGGGCTAGAAAATCGAGTTTCTTGATTTGCTGAAAACTCAATATTCTTGGTATATAGAGGCTTATTATGAGATGATACGCCCATTTACATGATTTTTAGGCAGTGTGAAAGATTTGATGTAATCGCGATTTTACACTCACTAGGGGCTAGAAAATCGAATTTCTTGATTTTTTGAAAACTCCATATTCTTGGCGTACACAGGCTTATTATGATATGATACACCCATTTATATGATTTTTAAGCAGTTCGAAAGATGTGAAGTGAACGCGATTTTACACTCACTAGGGGCTAGAAAATCGAATTTCTTGACTTGTTGAAAACTCAATATGCTTGGTATATACAGGCTTATTATGAGATGAAACGCTGATTTATATGATTTTTACGCAGTTTGGCAGGTGTGTGAAAAGCGCGATTTTACACTCACTAGGGGCTAGAAAATCGAATTTCTAGACTTGTAGAAAACTCAATATTCTTGGTATATAGAGGCTTATTATGAGATGATACACTCATTTATACGATTTTTAAGCAGTTTGAAAGATGTGAAGTAAACGCGATTTTACACTCATTAGGGTCTAGAAAATCGTATTTCTTGTTGAAAACTCAATATACTTGGTATATACAGGCTTATTAGAGATGAAACACCCATTTATATGATTTTTAAGCAGTTCGAAAGATGTGAAGTGAACGCGATTTTACACTCACTAGGGGCTAGAAAATCGAATTTCTTGACTTGTTGAAAACTCAATATGCTTGGTATATACAGGCTTATTATGAGATGAAACGCTGATTTATATGATTTTTAGGCAGTTTGGCAGGTGTGTGAAAAGCGCGATTTTACACTCACTAGGGGCTAGAAAATCGTATTTCTAGACTTGTAGAAAACTCAATATTCTTGGTATATAGAGGCTTATTATGAGATAATACGCCCATTTATATGATTTTTAAGCAGTTTGAAAGATGTGAAGTAAACGTGATTTTACACTCAGTAGGGGCTCGAAAATCGAATTTCTTGAATTGTTGAAAACTCAGTGTTCTTGGTATATAGAGGCTTATAATGATGTGATATATCCGTTTATATGATTTTTACGCAGTTTGAAAGAAGTGTGGAAAGAGCGAATTTACACTCACCTTGGGCAAGAAAATCTAATTTCTTGAGTTGTTGAAAATTCAATATTCTTGGTAAATAGAGGCTTATTATCATGTTATACACCCACTTATATGATTTTTACGCAGTTTGAAAGAAGTGTGGAAAGCGCGATTTTACACTCACTAGGGGCTAGAAAATCGAATTTCTTGACTTGTTGAAAACTCTTTATTCTTGGTATACAGAGGCTTATTAGGAGATGATACACCCATTTATATGATTTTTCCGGAGTTTGAAACATGTGAAGTAAACGCGATTTTACACTCACTAGGGGCTAGAAAATCGAATTTCTTGACTTGTTGAAAACTCGCTATTCTTGGTATATAGAGGCTTATTATGAGATGATACACCCATTTATATGATTTTTACGCAGTTTGAAAAATGTGAAGTAAACGCGATTTTACACTTACTAGGGGCTAGAAAATCGAATTTCTTGACTTATTGAAAACTCAATCTTCTTGGTATATGGAGGCTTAATATGATGTGATGCACCCATTTATATGAGTTTTTCGCAGTTTGAAAAAAGTGAAGTAAACGCGATTTTACTCTCACAAGGGGCTAGAAAATCGCATTTCTTGACTTGAAAACTCAATATTCTTGGTATATAGAGGCTTATTATGAGATGATACACTCATTTATACGATTTTTAAGCAGTTTGAATGATGTGAAGTAAACGCGATTTTACACTCATTAGGGGCCAGAAAAACGTATTTCTTGTTGAATCCTCAATATACTTGGTATATACAGGCTTTTTATGAGATGAAACGCCCATTTATATGATTTTTAAGCAGTTTGAAAGATGAGAAGTAAACGTGATTTTACACTCACTAGGGGCTTGAAGATCGAATTTCTTGACTTGAAAACTCAATATTCTTGGTAAATAGAGGCTTATTATAATGTGATACACCCATTTATTTGATTTTTACGCATTTTGAAAGATATGAAGTAAACGCGATTTTACACTTACTAGGGGCTAGAAAATCGAATTTCTTGACTTATTGAAAACACAATATTCTTGATATATGGAGGCTTAATATGAAGTGATGCACCCATTTATATGAGTTTTACGCAGTTTGAAAGAAGTGTGGAAAGCGCGTTTTTACACTCACTAGGGGCTAGAAAATCAAATTTCTTGATTGGTTGAAAACTCAATATTCTTGGTATATAGAGGCTTATTATGAGATGATACACATTTATATGATTTTTACGCAGTTTGAAAGATGTGAAGTAAACGCGATTTTACTCTCACAAGGGGCTAGAAAATCGAATTTCTTGACTTGAAAACTCAATATTCTTGGTATATAGAGGCTTATTATGAGATGATACACTCATTTATACGATTTTTAAGCAGTTTGAAAGATGTGAATTAAACGCGATTTTACACACATTAGGGTCTAGAAAATCGTATTTCTTGTTGAAAACTCAATATACTTGGTATATACAGGCTTATTATGAGATGAACGCCCATTTATATGATTTTTAAGCAGTTTGAAAGATGTGAAGTAAACGTGATTTTACACTCACTAGGTGCTAGAAGATCGAATTTCTTGACTTTAAAACTCAATATTCTTGGTAAATAGAGGCTTATTATAATGTGATACACCCATTTATATGATTTTTACGCATTTTGAAAGATGTGAAGTAAACGCGATTTTACACTCACTAGGGGCTAGAAAATCGAATTTCTTGACTTGTTGTAAACTCAATATTCTTGGTATATAGAGGCTTATTATGAGATGATACACCCATTTATATGATTTTTACGCAGTTTGAAAGAAGTTAAGAAAACGCGCTTTTACACTCACTAGCGGCTAGAAAATCGAATTTCATGACATGTTGAAAACTCAAATATTCTTGGTATATAGAGGCTTATTATGATGTGATACATCCATTTATATGATTTTTACGCAGTTTGAAAGAAGTTAAGGAAACGCGATTTTACACTCACTAGCGGCTAGAAAATCGATTTTCATGACATTATAAAAACTCAATATTCGTGATCTATATAGGTTTATTATGATGAAATACATCCATTTTTTATGACTTTTACGCAGTTTGAAAGAAGTTTAGAAAACGCGATTTTACACTCTCTAGCGACTAGAAAATCGACTTTCATGACATGTTGAAAACTCAATATTCTTGGTATATAGAGGCTTATTGATGTTATTCATCTATTTCTATGGCTTTCAAGGAGTTTTAAAGAGGTTAAGAAAACGGGATTTTACACTCACTAGAGGCAAGAAAATCGAATTTCATGACTTGTTGAAAACTCAATATTCTTGGAATATAGAGGCTTATTATAATGTGATACAACCATTTATATGATTTTTGCGCAGTTTGAAGGAAATGTGGAAAGCGCGATTTTACTCTCACTAGGGGCTTTAAAATCGAATTTCTTGATTTGTTGAAAACTCCATATTCTTGGCATATAGAGGCTTATTATAAGATGATACACCCATTTATATGATTTATAAGCAGTTTGAAAAATGTGGAGTAAACGCGATTTTACACTCACTAGGGGCTAGAAAATCGAATTTCTTTACTTGTTGTACAAACTCACTATTCTTGGTATATAGAGGCTTATTATGAGATGATACACCCATTTATATGATTTTTAAGCAGTTTGAAAGATGTGAAGTATACGCGATTTTACACTCACTAGGGGCTAGAAAATCGAATTTCTTGACTTGTTGAAAACTCACTATTCTTGGTATATAGAGGCTTATTATGGGATGATACCCCCATTTATATTATTTTTACGCAGTTTGAAAGAAGTGTGGAAAGCCTAATTTTACACTCACTAGGGGCTAGAAAATCGAATTTCTTGACTTGTTGAAAACTCAATATTCTTGCTATATAGCGGCTTATTATGAGATGATAGCCCATTTATATGATTTTTATGCAGTTTGAAAGATGTGAAGTAAACGCGATTTTACACTCACTAGTGGAAAGAAAATCGTATTTCTTGACTTGTTGAAAACTCAATATTCTTGGTATATAGAGGCTTATTATGATGTGATACGCTCATTTATATGCAATTTTACGCAGTTTGAAAGAAGTTAAGTAAACGCGATTTTACACTCACTAGAGGCTAGAAAATCGATCTTCATGACATGTTACAAAACTCAATATTCTTGTTATATATAGGTTTATTATGATGTAATATATCCATTTTTTATGACTTTTACGTACTTTTAAAGAGGTTAAGAAAACGCGACTTTACACTCACTAGAGGCTAGAAAATCGAATTTCATGACTTGTTGAAAACTCAATATTCTTGGTATATAGAAGTTTATTATGATGTGATACATCCATTTATATGACTTTTACGCAGTTTGAAAGAAGTTAAGAAAACGCCATTTTACACTCACTAGAGGAGAGAAAATCGAATTTCACGACATTTTGAAAACTCAAATATTCTTGGTATATAGAGGCTTATTATGATGTGATATATCCATTTATATGATTTTTACGCAGTTTGAAAGAAGTAAAGAAAACGCGATTTTACACTCACTAGAGGCTAGTAAATCGATTTTCATCGCATGTTGAAAACTCCATGTTCTTGTTATTAATAGGTTTATTATGATGTAACATATTCATTTTTATGACTTTTACGCAGTTTGAAAGAAGTTTTGAAAACGCGATTTTACATTCTCTAGCGGCTAGAAAATCGAATTTCATGACATGTTGAAAACTAGATATTTTTGGTATATAGAGGCTTATTATTATGTGATACATCCATTTATGTGACTTTTACGCAGTACGAAAGAGTTTAAGAAAACGCGAACTCACTTGAGGCTAGAAAATCGATTTTCATGACATGTTGAAAACTCAATGTTTCTGGTATATAGAGGCTTATTGTGATGTGATACATCCATTTATATGCAGTATACGCAGTTTGAAAGATGTGAAGTAAACGCGATTTTACACTCATTAGGGGCTAGAATCGTATTTCTTGAGTTGTTGAAAGCTCAATATTCTTGGAATATAGAGGCTTATTATGATGTGATACACCCATATATATGATTTTATGCAGTTTGAAAGAAGTTAAGTAAACGCGATTTTACACCCACTACAGTATAGAAAATCGAATTTCTTGACTTGTTGAAAACTCAATATTCTTGGTATTCAGAGGCTTATTATGAGATGATACACCCATTTATATTATTTTTACGCAGATTGAAAGAAGTGTCGAAAGCGCGATTTTACACTCACTAGGGGCTAGAAAATCGAATTTCTTGATTTGTTGAAAACTCCATATTCTTGGTATATAGAGGCTTATAATGATGTGATACATCCATTTATATGATTTTTACGCAGTTTGAAAGAAGTGTGGAAAGCGCGATTTTACACTCACTAGGGGCTAGAAAATCGAATTTCTTGACTTGTTGTAAACTCTTTATTCTTGGTATACAGAGGCTTATTAGGAGATGATACACCCATTTATATGATTTTTCCGCAGTTTGAAACATGTGAAGTAAACGCGATTTTACACTCACTAGGGGCTAGAAAATCGAATTTCTTGACTTGTTGAAAACTCACTATTCTTAGTATATAGAGGCTTATTATGGGATGATACACCCATTTATATGATTTTTACGCAGTTTGAAAAATGTGAAGTAAACGCGATTTTACACTTACTAGGGGCTAGAAAATCGAATTTCTTGAATTATTGAAAACTCAATATTCTTGGTATATGGGGGCTTAATATGATGTTATGCACCCATTTATATGAGTTTTACGCAGTTTGAAAGAAGTGTGGAAAGCGCGTTTTTACACTCACTAGGGGCTAGAAAATCGAATTTTTTGACTTATTGAAAACTCAATATTCTTGGTATATAGAGGCTTATTATGAGATGATACACTCATTTATACGATTTTTAAGCAGTTTGAAAGATGTGAAGTAAACGCGATTTTACACTCATTATGGGCTAGAAAATCGTATTTCTTGTTGAAAGCTCAATATACTTGGTATATACAGGCTTATTATGAGATGAACGCCCATTTATATGATTTTTAAGCAGTTTGAAAGATGAGAAGTAAACGTGATTTCACACTCACTAGGGGCTAGAAGATCGAATTTCTTGACTTGAAAGCTCAATATTCTTGGTAAATATAGGCTTATTATAATGTGATACACCCATTTATATGATTTTTACGCATTTTGAAAGATGTGAAGTAAACGCGATTTTACACTCACAAGGGGCTAGAAGATCGAATTTTTTGACTTGAAAACGCAATATTCTTGGTATATAGAGGCTTATAATCATGTGATACATCCATTTATATGATTTTTACGCAGTTTGAAGGAAGTGTGGAAAGCGCGATTTTACACTCACTAGGGGCTAGAAAATCGAATTTCTTGATTTGTTGATAACTCAATATTCTTGGTATATAGAGGCTTATTATAAGATGATACGCCCATTTATATGATTTTTAAGCAGTTTGAAAGATGTGAAGTAAACGCGATTTTACACTCACTAGGGGCTAGAAAATCGAATTTCTTGACTTGTTGAAAACTCAATATTCTTGGTAAATATTGGCTTATTATAATGTTATACACCCATTTATATGATTTTTACGTAGATTGAAACAAGTGTGCAAAGCGCGATTTTACACTCACTAGGGGCTAGAAAATCGAATTTCTTGACTTATTGAAAACTCAATATTCTTGGTATATAGAGGCTTATTATGATGTGATACACCCATTTGTATGATTTTTACGCAGTTTGAAAGAAGTTTGGAAGGCGCGATTTTAGACTCACTAGGGGCTAGAAAATCGAATTTCTTGATTTGTTGTAAACTCAATATTCTTGGTATATACAGGCTTATTATGATGTGATACGCCCATTTATATGATTTTTGAGCATTTTGAAAGATGTGAAGTAAACGCGATTTTACACACACTAGGGGCTAGAAAATCGAATTTCTTGACTTGTTGAAAATTCAAAATTCTTGGTAAATAGAGGCTTATTATAATGTGATACACCCATTTATATGATTTTTACGCAGATTGAAAGAAGTGTGGAAAGCGTGATTTGATGTAAACGCGATTTTACACTCACTAGGGGCTAGAAAATCGAATTTCTTGACTTATTGAAAACTCAATATTCTTGGTATATAGAGCCTTATTATGATGTGATACACCCATTTATATGATTTTTAGGCAGTTTGAAAGAAGTTTCGAAGGTGCGATTTTAGACTCACTAAGGGCTAGAAAATCGAATTTCTTGATTTGTTGAAAACTCAATATTCTTGGTATATAGAGGCTTATTTTGAGATGATTCGCCCATTTATATGATTTTTAAGCAGTTTGAAAGACGTGAAGTAAACGCGATTTTACACTCACAAGGGGCTAGAAAATCGAATTTCTTGACTTATTGAAAATTCAATATTCTTGGTATATATAGGCTTATTATGATGTGATACACCCATTTATATGATTTTAATGCAGTTTGAAAGAAGTGTTGAAAGCGCGATTTTACACTATTTAGGGGCTAGAAAATAAAATTTTTGACTTGTTGAAACCTCAATATTCTTGGTAAATACAGGCTTAATATGATGTGATACACCCATTTATATGATTTTTCCGCAGTTTGAAAGAAGTGTGGAAAGCGCGAGTTTACACTCACTAGGGACTAGAATATCCAATTTCTTGATTTGTTGAAAACGCAATATTCTTGGTATATAGAGGCTTATTATAATGTGATACACCCGTTTATATGATTTTTACGCAGTTTGAAAGATGTGAAGTAAACGCGATTTTAGACTAACTAGGGGCTAGAAAATCGAGTTTCTTGATTTGCTGAAAACTCAATATTCTTGGTATATAGAGGCTTATTATGAGATGATACGCCCATTTACATGATTTTTAGGCAGTGTGAAAGATTTGATGTAATCGCGATTTTACACTCACTAGGGGCTAGAAAATCGAATTTCTTGATTTTTTGAAAACTCCATATTCTTGGCGTACACAGGCTTATTATGATATGATACACCCATTTATATGATTTTTAAGCAGTTCGAAAGATGTGAAGTGAACGCGATTTTACACTCACTAGGGGCTAGAAAATCGAATTTCTTGACTTGTTGAAAACTCAATATGCTTGGTATATACAGGCTTATTATGAGATGAAACGCTGATTTATATGATTTTTACGCAGTTTGGCAGGTGTGTGAAAAGCGCGATTTTACACTCACTAGGGGCTAGAAAATCGAATTTCTAGACTTGTAGAAAACTCAATATTCTTGGTATATAGAGGCTTATTATGAGATGATACACTCATTTATACGATTTTTAAGCAGTTTTAAAGATGTGAAGTAAACGCGATTTTACACTCATTAGGGTCTAGAAAATCGTATTTCTTGTTGAAAACTCAATATACTTGGTATATACAGGCTTATTAGAGATGAAACGCCCATTTATATGATTTTTAAGCAGTTCGAAAGATGTGAAGTGAACGCGATTTTACACTCACTAGGGGCTAGAAAATCGAATTTCTTGACTTGTTGAAAACTCAATATGCTTGGTATATACAGGCTTATTATGAGATGAAACGCTGATTTATATGATTTTTACGCAGTTTGGCAGGTGTGTGAAAAGCGCGATTTTACACTCACTAGGGGCTAGAAAATCGTATTTCTAGACTTGTAGAAAACTCAATATTCTTGGTATATAGAGGCTTATTATGAGATAATACGCCCATTTATATGATTTTTAAGCAGTTTGAAAGATGTGAAGTAAACGTGATTTTACACTCAGTAGGGGCTCGAAAATCGAATTTCTTGAATTGTTGAAAACTCAGTATTCTTGGTATATAGAGGCTTATAATGATGTGATATATCCGTTTATATGATTTTTACGCAGTTTGAAAGAAGTGTGGAAAGAGCGAATTTACACTCACCTTGGGCAAGAAAATCGAATTTCTTGAGTTGTTGAAAATTCAATATTCTTGGTAAATAGAGGCTTATTATCATGTTATACACCCACTTATATGATTTTTACGCAGTTTGAAAGAAGTGTGGAAAGCGCGATTTTACACTCACTAGGGGCTAGAAAATCGAATTTCTTGACTTGTTGAAAACTCTTTATTCTTGGTATACAGAGGCTTATTAGGAGATGATACACCCATTTATATGATTTTTCCGGAGTTTGAAACATGTGAAGTAAACGCGATTTTACACTCACTAGGGGCTAGAAAATCGAATTTCTTGACTTGTTGAAAACTCACTATTCTTGGTATATAGAGGCTTATTATGAGATGATACACCCATTTATATGATTTTTACGCAGTTTGAAAAATGTGAAGTAAACGCGATTTTACACTTACTAGGGGCTAGAAAATCGAATTTCTTGACTTATTGAAAACTCAATCTTCTTGGTATATGGAGGCTTAATATTTAACACCCCACGGGGGTGGTTACCCCCGTAGTAGGTGATTACACAGGGGGGTTGGTAGCTCAGAGGTAGGGGATGCGTTGGTACTGGAATGGTAGGCAGGCCAGGGTAGCGTTCTAGGATAGGGGTATTTAAATAAAGCACAGGGGATGCATTGTCCCAATAAATTATATTGTTGCTTTAAATGTGCGAACAATTAGATCGGAGTGAAGCCCCGACAAGTCAATAGAAGTTAGGGGTGAAGCCCCGACAAGTCAAGAGAACTTAGATGAGTCGCATGCTTACCTGGTTAACTGTTGGCGAATGTGATAACTGATCTCTGATTACTTTCTCGTAGCAACTCTCGCGTAGCAACTTCCTGATAGCAACTTCCACAGCAACTCCCGACCGAGTCAAAGCCCTGTAGTATAAATACATACATAAGCGCTGACTCGGCGTAGGCAGCGTGGACGAATTCTGCTAACCTGAACTTCACACTTCCTGGTATACGAAATATGTGCAACCTGGTCCGCTACATCGGTCCCAGGTTCGCCAAATTCCGACCCGGAATTTAAAATTGAAAAGGAGGACAAATATCTTAGGGGGTACTACAACCGTCTACTTAGACGAGGGTTGAGAGAAAGAGAGAAAAAAAAAATATGGTTGGAGCCTTATACAATTGAAAATGCTCCGATGTCCTCTGCTGTCCAAGACTCGGATACCAGGGAAAATGTTTCTGTAAGGGTAGGTGAGTACGTAAGGGGTGGTAGCGGCCGCGCACTGCAATCTTGCCAAGCTGGGGCGCCGTGGCCCAGTGTTGCAGTATGCGCAATCTTTTCTGTTTCCTTTATTGTGAACTGTATTTTAGCTGAGACTGTGCTCGTGGAGTTACCCTGTAGCTTCGGACCTCCCCGGTGAACTCTGCCGTGAATGAATAAGGTGCTGGGACAGAGCTGCTGAGTGACTGCATACTTAGCGATTTTCTCGGAAACGTAGTATTGAGTTCCGCGCCTGCTGCATTGCTTGGCCAAGCAGTGGCGTTCCTTCGGAGTGCACTAATTCTGCGTGTTCTGGCGCAACTCCCGTGGTGAGTTATCGACGTGCTCATACTGGAGGGCATCGTACGACCTGGGCTTTCTCGTCGGGTGCTTCTCTTCTCGGTGGTTTAATGGTGCGCAGCAACAGGGTTGTTGTACAAAGACGGATGTCACTTAGGATAAGGTTGGAAGGATTATAATGCGGTTCAAAATTTACGGGACGAGACTAAACACAGCAGAGAAAAGGTAACTTTAGAAAGTGAGTCGGTACCCCTGCCGATTCCTTGCCCCTCCAAATTTTGAGAAAAAAAAAGAAAAAGAGAACAGAAAAAAAACATTAAGTGCTGTTATCCAGGTGTGATGCGACTACTCATAAGTTCTGCGTGACTAGGTATGTTCGTTCGAACAAAGTAAATTTGTACATTATACAAGGATTTTTGTCTGTAACTGTATAACACTTTTTTTTTGTGTGTGTTTTGCATTGTATGTCAGCGGTGGTTAGATGTCCGTTTTTGGCATTTTGCTGATACCTCGCTTCTGTTACCCGGGGAAGAGGGTCGCTGAGGCTGCTGAAGACAGTGGTTTCTCTTGCCTGCTGGAGGGCATCCTCTAAAACATACTTAGTTTTTGAAATTAGTACACCGAAATATGAATATTGCAGATGCTGCGACCAATGAAACACAACAAACACAAAAAAAACAACAACCATATTTACACTCCATTTTCCATTCATCTACTTGTCGCAGTGCTACACGCCACTGAGAAGTGCAAAGTCAAGCTCCGTGCGTGAGGCGACGAATACTTGCGTCAGCGGATTTCATGACAGACTTTTGCTTTCGACACTTACCGTCCATGCAGAATCGTATGTTTATGAAAGCGATATCTGTGTTTCTAAGTTTGTGAACCAAAATTGCGGTACCCTTCCGCGTGTGTGGAATGTGTTAGTATCTTGTGTTGCGTAATTCGTGGAGGATACCTGTGACTTTCCTGCCTTCATCCGCTTGTGTAGTTTGAGCCTTTGATTAATTTTATTTTATTTATCTCCCTTATTTATTTCTCCGTTATGTTAGTGTTGATTCTGAGGCGGCATCGGTTGGTGTTGCCAGAATTATAATTCCCTGAGGTGACGTGTGCTGCGGTTCCGCCGTGGTCGAGTTTGAAGAGTTCGACCTTTCCTTACAAAATTTCTTCAATATTCTGTATGCTAACAAGGCCATGACTACTATGCAGTCATAAATACTAGTTCTATAATTTCGACGACTGAAATAGGATGCGAGTTTCAAAATTTCTATGTCCCTGCTCCATCTCGTATATTATCTGCCCTGGTCGTGAGAGAATTTTGTTTTATTTAGTTACACTTGCTTATTTGCCACCTTACATTTATCTATTCTGCACGATGATTTGCTTACATTTATTTATATAATAGCGCTTGGTTGTCGTACCAGAGTACGTTATTCGATTTTTTTCTATTATTTATTCTATATGCGCTAACGCATGTGTAAGGTGCGGAGAGAAAAGAATACCTGACATCACCCTATAGTTCTCAAAACACATTATCATATACCTATCTTAAATTAATCTTATACTAACAATTATATGAATAACAGTACTTATGAAATAACTTTTCGACCTCCACTAAATCTTATTTCCTATATATTCAACTCTGCTCCCGACCTCAAGAATACTTCGTCATATTTGCTCTCTGATGTGTCCCTCGGCCCTACTCTGAACTCCTGGGGGGGGGGGGAATAATGTATATCGTTCAAGTTTCTGTATCTGAACAAAGATATCTGTATTAAGCGAATAACAGGGTCGCGTCTCGGATTTCCCATTATATTTTCACTTCCAGATATATTTTCTCTTCATCACGAGAAAGAGAGAGCAAAAAAAAATTAAAAAGTAAAAGTGAATCGCGTGGATTATCACTTTTAGCCTAACTTAAGCTGGAGGTCCGAAGATATACTACGTCTTGCATTATCACTTACTACTTAACCTATTTGAGAACTATTGCTGATGTTTAATGTTTTAACCTCTTTCTGTTTCCTGTTTGTTTGTTCTTATGCCGCAGGCTTACTGCAGCGCGGACGAATTTGTGGTTCCGCATTCCGTCGTGTAATAATGTCAGCACTTTTGTATTGATGGACATTGAGTGATACGTAGGCGATTTTTTTGTTTCAATTATATGTGGCAATTGTGTTTACCCGCTGTGCAAGTGTCGCAAGTGTGTTGTATGCTCATTATGCATAATAAGGCGAAATTCTACTAACGTGGACATTCTGGCGTTTCACGGAATTTCTGGCCTTAATTACGTAATTCAGGGGGCTAAGTTTTTTCATTATCCTATAGGGTCCTGTGTAGTTCATCAAAAGTTTTGTGGCTCTACCTACCCTCCTTTTAGGGGTATATAGCTTCACCAAATCGCCGACTTTATACTCGACGTGCCTCCTCTTTGAATCATATAACCTTTTATTTTTTCTCTGGCTCTTTACTATGTTTTGGGATGCTAACACCCTTGCTTTTATTATTGCCTCCCGTGTTTGCTGCACAAATAGGTTTTGTGAGGTGCCCTGTAATTGAACGTCTGGGGGTGATACTGGTTTCCGTGCATACAGTAATTCGAAGGGTGTGAACTTAGTACTGCCCTGTTTGCTTGTGTTTATGGCAAACCGAATTTGATGTAAATTATTATCCCAGTCTGTGTGCTGTGTGTTTACGTAGTTACTGATTACTTGCGCGATAGTTCTATTCGCCCTTTCTATTAGGCCATTAGTTTGGGGTCTGTAGGCTGTTGTGAAAGTCGGTATTGTTCCCATCATCTTAAGCAGTTCTTGTGTCACTTCACTCATAAATACGGACCCTCTGTCCGACAGAATATATTTTGGTGCGCCGTGACGACAGATGACGTCGTCCAAGATAAATTCAGTGACATGCTCAACAGAAGCTTTTGGGATTGCCCTTAATTCCAAATATTTTGAAAAGTAATCACTAGCCGCAATTATGTATCTGTTACCTCTAGAGGACTTTGGGAAAGGCCCCAGGATATCTATGGAGAACCTTTCTCCTATATAGTTGACCTTTATGGGTTGCATTAAACCTGCGGGTCGCTGATTAACTGGACCTTTTCGTTGCTGACAGGAAGTGCATCTTCTTACATAATTTTGTATGTCCCTCTTCATTCCAATCCAATAGTAATGTGAATTAATTTTGTGAAAAGTTTTTGAAAACCCGAAGTGTCCTCCTAGCGGATCGTCATGACTATTATATAGTATTTCCTGCTTTAAACTATCAGGTACTACTAACAAGTGCATGTTCCCTGTAGTACCAGCATTTTTTCGGTACAGGACATTCGATTTCATCACGTATGTTGCAGCTTGTCGTGCTAGTTTAGCATTCGCTGTACCCGGCTGTCTTACGGCTTGTATTAGGGGTTTTAGCTGGGGATCCTCCTCTTGTTTTTTAGCTAATTCTATGGGTTCTATGAGACAGGTAATTCTGTCTTCCTGCTCTTGTGCTGTTTCGGGTTCAGGGGGGTCTATTGGCATTCTAGACAAACAATCTGCGTCCTTATGTTTAATCCCTGATTTATGCTGAATTGTGTAGTCAAATTCTTGCAGCATTAAGCTGTAACGTGCCAGTCTCCCTGTTAGATCTCTCAACCTATTTAGGTGGCACAGGCAAGCATGGTCTGTAACTACAGTTACAGGGTAACCATATATGTCCTGGCGGAACTTCGAAAAACCGTACATAACTGCTAACAGCTCTTGTTCCGAAACGCTATAGTTCTTTTCAGCTTTGCTTAGACTTCTAGACACAAAGCCTACTGGGTGCATTTTTCCATCTCGTTCTTGGAGGAGGCAACTGGCTATGCCGTGCATGCTGGCGTCGCAGTTCATTTGGGTTTTGGCTCCCGGCATAAAATGTGCCAACACCGGAGCCCTAACCATTAAATCCTTCAGCTTCTGGAAGGTTTCTTGCTGTTCTTGGCCCCATACAAACTTTTGGTCTGCCTTTGTTAGTTCGTTTAGAGGCCTCGCGATTGCTGCAAAGTTATTAATGAACCTCCTGTAGAAAGAAAATAAACCTAAGACCTGCCTTACTTCTTTGACGTTCCTAGGCGTTCTGAGCTGTGTAATAGCTTGGATTTTGTCTTTATCAGGTTCTATGCCTGCTGCCGATACTTCGTATCCTAGGAGTTTTATTTTGTCCATACCGAAAAAACATTTTTGGGGTTTTAGCTTAAACGTATGTTGTTCTAATTTCTTAAATACTGCTTCCAGGTTTGCCAATAAGTCCTGAAATGTATTTGCGAACACTATTATATCGTCTAGATATATGAGTGCTTTTTCGTATCGCAGGTCGCCTAACAGTTTATTTCCGATCTCTGTGAATGCTCTAGGGGCATTCGAGAGCCCGAAGCTCAAGGTCTGGAATTCGTACTCTCCGTCCGACGTACAAAAGGCCGAATATTTCTTACTTTCTTGAGCTAGCGGTACTTGGAAGTATGCACTTAGCAGGTCAAGCGTACAGTAAAATTTTGAACCTCCTAAATAGCTAAGTAGGTCGTCAATCAGTGGTAAGGGATAGGCGGATGCAGCTGTTTGTGCATTGAGTTTTCTGTAATCTACACAAAACCGATATTCTCCTGATTTCTTTTTGACCAAAATTACTGGTGAGCACCAGCTACTCTGCGAGTCTTTTATTATCCCAGCCTCTTTCATTTCTTCCACTTGTTGGTTTATTATTTCCCGCTGTTTATGGGACACTCTGTATGGCTTCTGTCTAATTGGTGTCGTGTTTGTCAACTCTATTTTGAACTCCGCAATGTCTGTTGTCCCTAACTCTTGTAGGCTAGTGGCGAAGGTATGTCTGTACCTGTCGAGTAAATTTCGTAGCTGTTCGTGTTGTCCTGGTTCTAGTCGTGAATTAATATTAAATTTGGCGTCTTTGATGTCTATTTGTTTTGTTGTCTCACGTGTGAAAGTGTCTGCCTGGACTAATGCAACTTCGTGTACGAGTGCTAGTGTTGTCCCTTTAAATATTCTCTGAGGGGCGGCGGTATTATTGTGGACTTGTATCTTTTGATTTTGATTATTATTGCACAGGCCCGGTATAATGTTAACGTGTTTTTTCTGCATAGTGTTAATGCATGGTTCCAGCAATAATGTGTTTGTAGGGAGTGAGGGTATTCTGACGTCTATCTGTGTGGTTGCAAATGGAAGGATTTCTACGTCATGCTGACATGTTGCTTTCATTTTTGTCTCTTCAGCATCTGCTTCAAGTGTAATTTGCATGAGAGGACATTCTTGCTTTCGCTGGCAGCTTACCGTGACCTCCTTCGAATTTTGCAGTGTTAGTGTAATTGTGTTGTTCCCTAGATCTATAACGGCTTGGTGTTTCTGAAGGAAGTCCATGCCCAGCAATAAACTATGCGGGAAGTGTTTTACTACTATAAGTTGTTCTTTGAATTCCACATCACCCATTTGGAAGTTAGTGTTAGTTTGGTATTGTGCAGCAAGTAAATTGTTATTTGCAGTTCGCAAAATCATATTTAGAGGTGCTGGTTGCTTGCTTGTACCTACCAGGTCGTCATTGATTATGCTTACTGAGCTGCCCGTGTCTATGAGAATGTCTATCCTTGTCCCTGCTAATGTTCCTATAGTTTTTAATGTGCTCCCAGGGTTGATGTTTTCTGTTATGCTTGCTACCGCGGCCCTTATGGGGGGTGATTGCTTCGAGGCTGTGCGTGAAAATTTGCATTCCTCCTTCGTGTCTGGCAATTAGCGATTACGTGGCCTACCCGTTTACAGTAGGCGCACACAGGCCTCGCGGACACCGTTCTTCTTTGACTATATGTGGTCCTATAGCCGCTGGGGGCCTGTCCGTAATTCCTAACGGATTGATGCTGAGGATTGTAATTCTGGGGTGGAGGGCGGGGGTTGATTGTCAGGTTTTGCACCTGTTTTGCTAACTCACCCACCATCTTTGACATATCTGATACCTGCTTCTGGAGGGTATCGTCTGGCATACTAGGGGGAATTCCCTGTGCATCGATTAGGTCTACCCTTTTTCCTGCTAGGTAGCGGGCTGATTCTACCCTGCGGACGAACTGTATGAGAGCGTCCACTGTTTGTGGGTTGTAGGGCAGTACCTGTTCTATTAGTGATGGTTTAAGGCCCCTGATGATGTGTTTTACCCGTTCCTTCTCTGTCATTTCGGGGTTTACTAGATCACACAGAGCTATAATGTCATAAGCGTACTGCTCTGTGGGCTCACTAAGGTCCTGCACCCTCTGCCTTAGTTTGACCTCCATCATTTCCTCCTCTGCCGCGTGAATGAAGGCTTTTAATAACCCCTGCTTCAATGTTTCCCATTGGGCGTCCCTATTTCTATGGGCAAAGGTTTTGTACCAGTTTAGTGCGGTACCATTAAGGTAGCATGGTAAACACTGCGCCTTATGCTGGTCGTCCCAATTATTGGCACGCGCTATCAACTCAAACTTATGGAGATAGTCCCTTACACTTTCCCCTGGTTTCCCCGCGAAGCTACCCGGATCCAATGGTGGACGACTAATGTGCATGGGTTGAGGTGCTTCAGTTACCCTTCTACTTAAAACAGGTGAGTCCATTTTACTCATTGTATTTGTGTGTTCGTCTCCCTTATTCATGGCTAACTGTTTTTCTACCCTACTTGTGCTTGGGCTAGAAGTGTTAACGATCTTGCCGGAGCGGAGACGTATTTGATTTGCCGTCTCAGCGTGTGCCGCGATCTCGTTTAAATTCCTTTCAAATCTGTGACTAGAAATTCTTGGAATTTAAATTGTTCCCCCTGTATAGCTGCTAATTCTGCGCACAGATTTCTAATCTCTTTAGTAGTAGGACTAGTAGAGCTTTGAGCAGGTTCAGCCATGCATAATAACTTAAATGTACTACACTAAAACAATATACATAACTTGAGAAAAGTTAAAAAAAAATAAGCTATATTCTGTGTAGGTAACTCATGATGCAAAGGGTGGGAGGGTGGGTCTTCACCAGATAACCTCAGGTAAAAGGTTATCCCAAAATGAGGCGTGTTTTACACCTTGCAAAAAGAAAAGAGAGAAGAGAAAAAAAAATTGATTACATCCCCTGGCTGGAAGAGGTAAGGATGTTTTCCCCAATTATAACCGGAGACTCCGTCACATTGTAGTCGGTGCCTCCTACATGTGCCCGGCACTCCACCAAATTGTAGCCGGCGCCTACACCAAATTGTAACACCCCACGGGGGTGGTTACCCCCGTAGTAGGTGATTACACAGGGGGGTTGGTAGCTCAGAGGTAGGGGATGCGTTGGTACTGGAATGGTAGGCAGGCCAGGGTAGCGTTCTAGGATAGGGGTATTTAAATAAAGCACAGGGGATGCATTGTCCCAATAAATTATATTGTTGCTTTAAATGTGCGAACAATTAGATCGGAGTGAAGCCCCGACAAGTCAATAGAAGTTAGGGGTGAAGCCCCGACAAGTCAAGAGAACTTAGATGAGTCGCATGCTTACCTGGTTAACTGTTGGCGAATGTGATAACTGATCTCTGATTACTTTCTCGTAGCAACTCTCGCGTAGCAACTTCCTGATAGCAACTTCCACAGCAACTCCCGACCGAGTCAAAGCCCTGTAGTATAAATACATACATAAGCGCTGACTCGGCGTAGGCAGCGTGGACGAATTCTGCTAACCTGAACTTCACACTTCCTGGTATACGAAATATGTGCAACCTGGTCCGCTACAATATGATGTGATGCACCCATTTATATGAGTTTTTCGCAGTTTGAAAAAAGTGAAGTAAACGCGATTTTACTCTCACAAGGGGCTAGAAAATCGAATTTCTTGACTTGAAAACTCAATATTCTTGGTATATAGAGGCTTATTATGAGATGATACACTCATTTATACGATTTTTAAGCAGTTTGAATGATGTGAAGTAAACGCGATTTTACACTCATTAGGGGCCAGAAAATCGTATTTCTTGTTGAATCCTCAATATACTTGGTATATACAGGCTTTTTATGAGATGAAACGCCCATTTATATGATTTTTAAGCAGTTTGAAAGATGTGAAGTAAACGTGATTTTACACTCACTAGGGGCTTGAAGATCGAATTTCTTGACTTGAAAACTCAATATTCTTGGTAAATAGAGGCTTATTATAATGTGATACACCCATTTATTTGATTTTTACGCATTTTGAAAGATATGAAGTAAACGCGATTTTACACTTACTAGGGGCTAGAAAATCGAATTTCTTGACTTATTGAAAACACAATATTCTTGATATATGGAGGCTTAATATGAAGTGATGCACCCATTTATATGAGTTTTACGCAGTTTGAAAGAAGTGTGGAAAGCGCGTTTTTACACTCACTAGGGGCTAGAAAATCAAATTTCTTGATTGGTTGAAAACTCAATATTCTTGGTATATAGAGGCTTATTATGAGATGATACACATTTATATGATTTTTACGCAGTTTGAAAGATGTGAAGTAAACGCGATTTTACTCTCACAAGGGGCTAGAAAATCGAATTTCTTGACTTGAAAACTCAATATTCTTGGTATATAGAGGCTTATTATGAGATGATACACTCATTTATACGATTTTTAAGCAGTTTGAAAGATGTGAATTAAACGCGATTTTACACACATTAGGGTCTAGAAAATCGTATTTCTTGTTGAAAACTCAATATACTTGGTATATACAGGCTTATTATGAGATGAACGCCCATTTATATGATTTTTAAGCAGTTTGAAAGATGTGAAGTAAACGTGATTTTACACTCACTAGGTGCTAGAAGATCGAATTTCTTGACTTTAAAACTCAATATTCTTGGTAAATAGAGGCTTATTATAATGTGATACACCCATTTATATGATTTTTACGCATTTTGAAAGATGTGAAGTAAACGCGATTTTACACTCACTAGGGGCTAGAAAATCGAATTTCTTGACTTGTTGTAAACTCAATATTCTTGGTATATAGAGGCTTATTATGAGATGATACACCCATTTTATGATTTTTTCGCAGTTTGAAAGAAGTTAAGAAAACGCGCTTTTACACTCACTAGCGGCTAGAAAATCGAATTTCATGACATGTTGAAAACTCAAATATTCTTGGTATATAGAGGCTTATTATGATGTGATACATCCATTTATATGATTTTTACGCAGTTTGAAAGAAGTTAAGGAAACGCGATTTTACACTCACTAGCGGCTAGAAAATCGATTTTCATGACATTATGAAAACTCAATATTCGTGATCTATATAGGTTTATTATGATGAAATACATCCATTTTTTATGACTTTTACGCAGTTTGAAAGAAGTTTAGAAAACGCGATTTTACACTCTCTAGCGACTAGAAAATCGACTTTCATGACATGTTGAAAACTCAATATTCTTGGTATATAGAGGCTTATTGATGTTATTCATCTATTTCTATGGCTTTCAAGGAGTTTTAAAGAGGTTAAGAAAACGGGATTTTACACTCACTAGAGGCAAGAAAATCGAATTTCATGACTTGTTGAAAACTCAATATTCTTGGAATATAGAGGCTTATTATAATGTGATACAACCATTTATATGATTTTTGCGCAGTTTGAAGGAAATGTGGAAAGCGCGATTTTACTCTCACTAGGGGCTTTAAAATCGAATTTCTTGATTTGTTGAAAACTCCATATTCTTGGCATATAGAGGCTTATTATAAGATGATACACCCATTTATATGATTTTTAAGCAGTTTGAAAAATGTGGAGTAAACGCGATTTTACACTCACTAGGGGCTAGAAAATCGAATTTCTTTACTTGTTGTACAAACTCACTATTCTTGGTATATAGAGGCTTATTATGAGATGATACACCCATTTATATGATTTTTAAGCAGTTTGAAAGATGTGAAGTATACGCGATTTTACACTCACTAGGGGCTAGAAAATCGAATTTCTTGACTTGTTGAAAACTCACTATTCTTGGTATATAGAGGCTTATTATGGGATGATACCCCCATTTATATGATTTTTACGCAGTTTGAAAGAAGTGTGGAAAGCCTAATTTTACACTCACTAGGGGCTAGAAAATCGAATTTCTTGACTTGTTGAAAACTCAATATTCTTGCTATATAGCGGCTTATTATGAGATGATAGCCCATTTATATGATTTTTATGCAGTTTGAAAGATGTGAAGTAAACGCGATTTTACACTCACTAGTGGAAAGAAAATCGTATTTCTTGACTTGTTGAAAACTCAATATTCTTGGTATATAGAGGCTTATTATGATGTGATACGCTCATTTATATGCAATTTTACGCAGTTTGAAAGAAGTTAAGTGAACGCGATTTTACACCCACTAGAGTATAGAAAATCGAATTTCATGACTTGTTGAAAACTCACTATAGGCAAGAAAATCGATTTTCATGACATGTTGGAAACTCAATATTCTTGATATGTATAGGTTTATATTGATGTAATACATCCAGTTTTATGAGTTTTACGCAGTTTGAAACACGTTTAGAAAACGCAATTTTACACTCTCAATTCATTCATTCATTATCTGTTTACCCTCCACTTATGTAAGACTTACACCCACAGGACTTTCAAGCGGGTTCCTGGGGTCAGAGGACCGTTGAGGAGCAGACACTCATGGATCAGATAGAGCAGCCAGGATGGGTGATCAGCCCGATGCCTGGTATGGGATGAAGGAAGTAGATGAAACGAAATGTACGTGAAATGGATGAAAGGAAAGGTGATGATGGAGCAGTTGGTGGAATGAATGGCGGGGGAAACCGGAGAACCCGGAGAAAACCCGCCCAGACGCCGCTTCGTCCACCACAAATCCCACATCAGGTCCCTGGGATTGAACCCGAGCCGCCTCGGTGGGAGGCGAGCGTTCTAACCACTCGGCCACGGCGCCGCCGATTTTAAACTCTCTAGCGGCTAGAAAATCGAATTTCATGACATGTTGAAAACTCAATATTCTTGGTATATAGAGGCTTATTATGATGTGATACACCCATTTATATGATTATTACGCAGTTTGAAATAGGTTAACAAAACGCGATTTTACACTCACTAGAGGCAAGAAAATCGAATTTCATGACTTGTTGTAAACTCAATATTCTTGAAATATAGGGGTATATTCTCATGTGATACATCTATTTATATGACTTTTACGCAGTTTGAAAGAAGTTAAGTAAACGCGATTTTACACTCACTAGAGGCTAGAAAATCGATCTTCATGACATGTTACAAAACTCAATATTCTTGTTATATATAGGTTTATTATGATGTAATATATCCATTTTTTATGACTTTTACGTACTTTTAAAGAGGTTAAGAAAACGCGACTTTACACTCACTAGAGGCTAGAAAATCGAATTTCATGACTTGTTGAAAACTCAATATTCTTGGTATATAGAAGTTTATTATGATGTGATACATCCATTTATATGACTTTTACGCAGTTTGAAAGAAGTTAAGAAAACGCCATTTTACACTTACTAGAGGAGAGAAAATCGAATTTCACGACATTTTGAAAACTCAAATATTCTTGGTATATAGAGGCTTATTATGATGTGATATATCCATTTATATGATTTTTACGCAGTTTGAAAGAAGTAAAGAAAACGCGATTTTACACTCACTAGAGGCTAGTAAATCGATTTTCATCGCATGTTGAAAACTCCATGTTCTTGTTATTAATAGGTTTATTATGATGTAACATATTCATTTTTATGACTTTTACGCAGTTTGAAAGAAGTTTTGAAAACGCGATTTTACATTCTCTAGCGGCTAGAAAATCGAATTTCATGACATGTTGAAAACTAGATATTTTTGGTATATAGAGGCTTATTATGATGTGATACATCCATTTATGTGACTTTTACGCAGTACGAAAGAGTTTAAGAAAACGCGAACTCACTTGAGGCTAGAAAATCGATTTTCATGACATGTTGAAAACTCAATGTTTCTGGTATATAGAGGCTTATTGTGATGTGATACATCCATTTATATGCAGTATACGCAGTTTGAAAGATGTGAAGTAAACGCGATTTTACACTCATTAGGGGCTAGAATCGTATTTCTTGAGTTGTTGAAAGCTCAATATTCTTGGAATATAGAGGCTTATTATGATGTGATACACCCATATATATGATTTTATGCAGTTTGAAAGAAGTTAAGTAAACGCGATTTTACACCCACTACAGTATAGAAAATCGAATTTCTTGACTTGTTGAAAACTCAATATTCTTGGTATTCAGAGGCTTATTATGAGATGATACACCCATTTATATTATTTTTACGCAGATTGAAAGAAGTGTCGAAAGCGCGATTTTACACTCACTAGGGGCTAGAAAATCGAATTTCTTGATTTGTTGAAAACTCCATATTCTTGGCATATAGAGGCTTATTATGAGATGATACACCCATTTAAATGATTTTTAACCAGTTTGAAAGATGTGAAGTAATCGCGATTTTACACTCCCTAAGGGCTAGAAAATCGAATTACTTGATTTGTTGAAAACACCATATTCTAGGCATATAGAGGCTTATTATGAGATGATACACCCATTTAAATGATTTTTAACCAGTTTGCAAGATGTGAAGTAAACGCGATTTTACACTCAGTAGGGGCTCGAAAATCGAATTTCTTGAATTGTTGAAAACTCAATATTCTTGGTATATAGAGGCTTATAATGATGTGATACATCCATTTATATGATTTTTACGCAGTTTGAAAGAAGTGTGGAAAGCGCGATTTTACACTCACTAGGGGCTAGAAAATCGAATTTCTTGACTTGTTGTAAACTCTTTATTCTTGGTATACAGAGGCTTATTAGGAGATGATACACCCATTTATATGATTTTTCCGCAGTTTGAAACATGTGAAGTAAACGCGATTTTACACTCACTAGGGGCTAGAAAATCGAATTTCTTGACTTGTTGAAAACTCACTATTCTTAGTATATAGAGGCTTATTATGGGATGATACACCCATTTATATGATTTTTACGCAGTTTGAAAAATGTGAAGTAAACGCGATTTTACACTTACTAGGGGCTAGAAAATCGAATTTCTTGAATTATTGAAAACTCAATATTCTTGGTATATGGGGGCTTAATATGATGTTATGCACCCATTTATATGAGTTTTACGCAGTTTGAAAGAAGTGTGGAAAGCGCGTTTTTACACTCACTAGGGGCTAGAAAATCGAATTTTTTGACTTATTGAAAACTCAATATTCTTGGTATATAGAGGCTTATTATGAGATGATACACTCATTTATACGATTTTTAAGCAGTTTGAAAGATGTGAAGTAAACGCGATTTTACACTCATTATGGGCTAGAAAATCGTATTTCTTGTTGAAAGCTCAATATACTTGGTATATACAGGCTTATTATGAGATGAACGCCCATTTATATGATTTTTAAGCAGTTTGAAAGATGAGAAGTAAACGTGATTTCACACTCACTAGGGGCTAGAAGATCGAATTTCTTGACTTGAAAGCTCAATATTCTTGGTAAATATAGGCTTATTATAATGTGATACACCCATTTATATGATTTTTACGCATTTTGAAAGATGTGAAGTAAACGCGATTTTACACTCACAAGGGGCTAGAAGATCCAATTTTTTGACTTGAAAACGCAATATTCTTGGTATATAGAGGCTTATAATCATGTGATACATCCATTTATATGATTTTTACGCAGTTTGAAGGAAGTGTGGAAAGCGCGATTTTACACTCACTAGGGGCTAGAAAATCGAATTTCTTGATTTGTTGATAACTCAATATTCTTGGTATATAGAGGCTTATTATAAGATGATACGCCCATTTATATGATTTTTAAGCAGTTTGAAAGATGTGAAGTAAACGCGATTTTACACTCACTAGGGGCTAGAAAATCGAATTTCTTGACTTCTTGAAAACTCAATATTCTTGGTAAATATTGTGATACACCCATTTATATGATTTTTACGTAGATTGAAACAAGTGTGCAAAGCGCGATTTTACACTCACTAGGGGCTAGAAAATCGAATTTCTTGACTTATTGAAAACTCAATATTCTTGGTATATAGAGGCTTATTATGATGTGATACACCCATTTATATGATTTTTACGCAGTTTGAAAGAAGTTTGGAAGGCGCGATTTTAGACTCACTAGGGGCTAGAAAATCGAATTTCTTGATTTGTTGTAAACTCAATATTCTTGGTATATACAGGCTTATTATGATGTGATACGCCCATTTATATGATTTTTGAGCATTTTGAAAGATGTGAAGTAAACGCGATTTTACACACACTAGGGGCTAGAAAATCGAATTTCTTGACTTGTTGAAAATTCAAAATTCTTGGTAAATAGAGGCTTATTATAATGTGATACACCCATTTATATGATTTTTACGCAGATTGAAAGAAGTGTGGAAAGCGTGATTTGATGTAAACGCGATTTTACACTCACTAGGGGCTAGAAAATCGAATTTCTTGACTTATTGAAAACTCAATATTCTTGGTATATAGAGCCTTATTATGATGTGATACACCCATTTATATGATTTTTAGGCAGTTTGAAAGAAGTTTCGAAGGTGCGATTTTAGACTCACTAAGGGCTAGAAAATCGAATTTCTTGATTTGTTGAAAACTCAATATTCTTGGTATATAGAGGCTTATTATGAGATGATTCGCCCATTTATATGATTTTTAAGCAGTTTGAAAGACGTGAAGTAAACGCGATTTTACACTCACAAGGGGCTAGAAAATCGAATTTCTTGACTTATTGAAAATTCAATATTCTTGGTATATATAGGCTTATTATGATGTGATACACCCATTTATATGATTTTAATGCAGTTTGAAAGAAGTGTTGAAAGCGCGTTTTTACACTATTTAGGGGCTAGAAAATAAAATTTTTGACTTGTTGAAACCTCAATATTCTTGGTAAATACAGGCTTAATATGATGTGATACACCCATTTATATGATTTTTCCGCAGTTTGAAAGAAGTGTGGAAAGCGCGATTTTACACTCACTAGGGACTAGAATATCCAATTTCTTGATTTGTTGAAAACGCAATATTCTTGGTATATAGAGGCTTATTATAATGTGATACACCCGTTTATATGATTTTTACGCAGTTTGAAAGATGTGAAGTAAACGCGATTTTAGACTAACTAGGGGCTAGAAAATCGAGTTTCTTGATTTGCTGAAAACTCAATATTCTTGGTATATAGAGGCTTATTATGAGATGATACGCCCATTTACATGATTATTAGGCAGTGTGAAAGATTTGATGTAATCGCGATTTTACACTCACTAGGGGCTAGAAAATCGAATTTCTTGATTTTTTGAAAACTCCATATTCTTGGCGTACACAGGCTTATTATGATATGATACACCCATTTATATGATTTTTAAGCAGTTCGAAAGATGTGAAGTGAACGCGATTTTTCACTCACTAGGGGCTAGAAAATCGAATTTCTTGACTTGTTGAAAACTCAATATGCTTGGTATATACAGGCTTATTATGAGATGAAACGCTGATTTATATGATTTTTACGCAGTTTGGCAGGTGTGTGAAAAGCGCGATTTTACACTCACTAGGGGCTAGAAAATCGAATTTCTAGACTTGTAGAAAACTCAATATTCTTGGTATATAGAGGCTTATTATGAGATGATACACTTATTTATACGATTTTTAAGCAGTTTGAAAGATGTGAAGTAAACGCGATTTTACACTCATTAGGGTCTAGAAAATCGTATTTCTTGTTGAAAACTCAATATACTTGGTATATACAGGCTTATTAGAGATGAAACGCCCATTTATATGATTTTTAAGCAGTTCGAAAGATGTGAAGTGAACGCGATTTTACACTCACTAGGGGCTAGAAAATCGAATTTCTTGACTTGTTGAAAACTCAATATGCTTGGTATATACAGGCTTATTATGAGATGAAACGCTGATTTATATGATTTTTACGGAGTTTGGCAGGTGTGTGAAAAGCGCGATTTTACACTCACTAGGGGCTAGAAAATCGTATTTCTAGACTTGTAGAAAACTCAATATTCTTGGTATATAGAGGCTTATTATGAGATAATACGCCCATTTATATGATTTTTAAGCAGTTTGAAAGATGTGAAGTAAACGTGATTTTACACTCAGTAGGGGCTCGAAAATCGAATTTCTTGAATTGTTGAAAACTCAGTATTCTTGGTATATAGAGGCTTATAATGATGTGATATATCCGTTTATATGATTTTTACGCAGTTTGAAAGAAGTGTGGAAAGAGCGAATTTACACTCACCTTGGGCAAGAAAATCGAATTTCTTGAGTTGTTGAAAATTCAATATTCTTGGTAAATAGAGGCTTATTATCATGTTATACACCCACTTATATGATTTTTACGCAGTTTGAAAGAAGTGTGGAAAGCGCGATTTTACACTCACTAGGGGCTAGAAAAATCGAATTTCTTGACTTGTTGAAAACTCTTTATTCTTGGTATACAGAGGCTTATTAGGAGATGATAAACCCATTTATATGATTTTTCCGGAGTTTGAAACATGTGAAGTAAACGCGATTTTACACTCACTAGGGGCTAGAAAATCTAATTTCTTGACTTGTTGAAAACTCACTATTCTTGGTATATAGAGGCTTATTATGAGATGATACACCCATTTATATGATTTTTACGCAGTTTGAAAAATGTGAAGTAAACGCGATTTTACACTTACTAGGGGCTAGAAAATCGAATTTCTTGACTTATTGAAAACTCAATCTTCTTGGTATATGGAGGCTTAATATGATGTGATGCACCCATTTATATGAGTTTTTCGCAGTTTGAAAAAAGTGAAGTAAACGCGATTTTACTCTCACAAGGGGCTAGAAAATCGAATTTCTTGACTTGAAAACTCAATATTCTTGGTATATAGAGGCTTATTATGAGATGATACACTCATTTATACGATTTTTAAGCAGTTTGAATGATGTGAAGTAAACGCGATTTTACACTCATTAGGGGCCAGAAAATCGTATTTCTTGTTGAATCCTCAATATACTTGGTATATACAGACTATTTATGAGATGAAACGCCCATTTATATGATTTTTAAGCAGTTTGAAAGATGTGAAGTAAACGTGATTTTACACTCACTAGGGGCTTGAAGATCGAATTTCTTGACTTGAAAACTCAATATTCTTGGTAAATAGAGGCTTATTATAATGTGATACACCCATTTATTTGATTTTTACGCATTTTGAAAGATATGAAGTAAACGCGATTTTACACTTACTAGGGGCTAGAAAATCGAATTTCTTGACTTATTGAAAACACAATATTCTTGATATATGGAGGCTTAATATGAAGTGATGCACCCATTTATATGAGTTTTACGCAGTTTGAAAGAAGTGTGGAAAGCGCGTTTTTACACTCACTAGGGGCTAGAAAATCAAATTTCTTGATTGGTTGAAAACTCAATATTCTTGGTATATAGAGGCTTATTATGAGATGATACACATTTATATGATTTTTACGCAGTTTGAAAGATGTGAAGTAAACGCGATTTTACTCTCACAAGGGGCTAGAAAATCGAATTTCTTGACTTGAAAACTCAATATTCTTGGTATATAGAGGCTTATTATGAGATGATACACTCATTTATACGATTTTTAAGCAGTTTGAAAGATGTGAATTAAACGCGATTTTACACACATTAGGGTCTAGAAAATCGTATTTCTTGTTGAAAACTCAATATACTTGGTATATACAGGCTTATTATGAGATGAACGCCCATTTATATGATTTTTAAGCAGTTTGAAAGATGTGAAGTAAACGTGATTTTACATTCACTAGGTGCTAGAAGATCGAATTTCTTGACTTTAAAACTCAATATTCTTGGTAAATAGAGGCTTATTATAATGTGATACACCCATTTATATGATTTTTACGCATTTTGAAAGATGTGAAGTAAACGCGATTTTACACTCACTAGGGGCTAGAAAATCGAATTTCTTGACTTGTTGTAAACTCAATATTCTTGGTATATAGAGGCTTATTATGAGATGATACACCCATTTATATGATTTTTACGCAGTTTGAAAGAAGTTAAGAAAACGCGCTTTTACACTCACTAGCGGCTAGAAAATCGAATTTCATGACATGTTGAAAACTCAAATATTCTTGGTATATAGAGGCTTATTATGATGTGATACATCCATTTATATGATTTTTACGCAGTTTGAAAGAAGTTAAGGAAACGCGATTTTATACTCACTAGCGGCTAGAAAATCGATTTTCATGACATTATGAAAACTCAATATTCGTGATCTATATAGGTTTATTATGATGAAATACATCCATTTTTTATGACTTTTACGCAGTTTGAAAGAAGTTTAGAAAACGCGATTTTACACTCTCTAGCGACTAGAAAATCGACTTTCATGACATGTTGAAAACTCAATATTCTTGGTATATAGAGGCTTATTGATGTTATTCATCTATTTCTATGGCTTTCAAGGAGTTTGAAAGAGGTTAAGAAAACGGGATTTTACACTCACTAGAGGCAAGAAAATCGAATTTCATGACTTGTTGAAACCTCAATATTCTTGGTAAATACAGGCTTAATATGATGTGATACACCCATTTATATGATTTTTCCGCAGTTTGAAAGAAGTGTGGAAAGCGCGAGTTTACACTCACTAGGGACTAGAATATCCAATTTCTTGATTTGTTGAAAACGCAATATTCTTGGTATATAGAGGCTTATTATAATGTGATACACCCGTTTATATGATTTTTACGCAGTTTGAAAGATGTGAAGTAAACGCGATTTTAGACTAACTAGGGGCTAGAAAATCGAGTTTCTTGATTTGCTGAAAACTCAATATTCTTGGTATATAGAGGCTTATTATGAGATGATACGCCCATTTACATGATTTTTAGGCAGTGTGAAAGATTTGATGTAATCGCGATTTTACACTCACTAGGGGCTAGAAAATCGAATTTCTTGATTTTTTGAAAACTCCATATTCTTGGCGTACACAGGCTTATTATGATATGATACACCCATTTATATGATTTTTAAGCAGTTCGAAAGATGTGAAGTGAACGCGATTTTACACTCACTAGGGGCTAGAAAATCGAATTTCTTGACTTGTTGAAAACTCAATATGCTTGGTATATACAGGCTTATTATGAGATGAAACGCTGATTTATATGATTTTTACGCAGTTTGGCAGGTGTGTGAAAAGCGCGATTTTACACTCACTAGGGGCTAGAAAATCGAATTTCTAGACTTGTAGAAAACTCAATATTCTTGGTATATAGAGGCTTATTATGAGATGATACACTCATTTATACGATTTTTAAGCAGTTTGAAAGATGTGAAGTAAACGCGATTTTACACTCATTAGGGTCTAGAAAATCGTATTTCTTGTTGAAAACTCAATATACTTGGTATATACAGGCTTATTAGAGATGAAACGCCCATTTATATGATTTTTAAGCAGTTCGAAAGATGTGAAGTGAACGCGATTTTGCACTCACTAGGGGCTAGAAAATCGAATTTCTTGACTTGTTGAAAACTCAATATGCTTGGTATATACAGGCTTATTATGAGATGAAACGCTGATTTATATGATTTTTACGCAGTTTGGCAGGTGTGTGAAAAGCGCGATTTTACACTCACTAGGGGCTAGAAAATCGTATTTCTAGACTTGTAGAAAACTCAATATTCTTGGTATATAGAGGCTTATTATGAGATAATACGCCCATTTATATGATTTTTAAGCAGTTTGAAAGATGTGAAGTAAACGTGATTTTACACTCAGTAGGGGCTCGAAAATCGAATTTCTTGAATTGTTGAAAACTCAGTATTCTTGGTATATAGAGGCTTATAATGATGTGATATATCCGTTTATATGATTTTTACGCAGTTTGAAAGAAGTGTGGAAAGAGCGAATTTACACTCACCTTGGGCAAGAAAATCGAATTTCTTGAGTTGTTGAAAATTCAATATTCTTGGTAAATAGAGGCTTATTATCATGTTATACACCCACTTATATGATTTTTACGCAGTTTGAAAGAAGTTAAGGAAACGCGATTTTACACTCACTAGCGGCTAGAAAATCGATTTTCATGACATTATGAAAACTCAATATTCGTGATCTATATAGGTTTATTATGATGAAATACATCCATTTTTTATGACTTTTACGCAGTTTGAAAGAAGTTTAGAAAACGCGATTTTACACTCTCTAGCGACTAGAAAATCGACTTTCATGACATGTTGAAAACTCAATATTCTTGGTATATAGAGGCTTATTGATGTTATTCATCTATTTCTATGGCTTTCAAGGAGTTTGAAATAGGTTAAGAAAACGGGATTTTACACTCACTAGAGGCAAGAAAATCGAATTTCATGACTTGTTGAAAACTCAATATTCTTGGAATATAGAGGCTTATTATAATGTGATACAACCATTTATATGATTTTTGCGCAGTTTGAAGGAAATGTGGAAAGCGCGATTTTACTCTCACTAGGGGCTTTAAAATCGAATTTCTTGATTTGTTGAAAACTCCATATTCTTGGCATATAGAGGCTTATTATAAGATGATACACCCATTTATATGATTTTTAAGCAGTTTGAAAGATGTGAAGTAAACGCGATTTTACACTCACTAGGGGCTAGAAAATCGAATTTCTTTACTTGTTGTACAAACTCACTATTCTTGGTATATAGAGGCTTATTATGAGATGATACACCCATTTATATGATTTTTAAGCAGTTTGAAAGATGTGAAGTATACGCGATTTTACACCCACTAGGGGCTAGAAAATCGAATTTCTTGACTTGTTGAAAACTCACTATTCTTGGTATATAGAGGCTTATTATGGGATGATACCCCCATTTATATGATTTTTACGCAGTTTGAAAGAAGTGTGGAAAGCCTAATTTTACACTCACTAGGGGCTAGAAAATCGAATTTCTTGACTTGTTGAAAACTCAATATTCTTGCTATATAGCGGCTTATTATGAGATGATAGCCCATTTATATGATTTTTATGCAGTTTGAAAGATGTGAAGTAAACGCGATTTTACACTCACTAGTGGAAAGAAAATCGTATTTCTTGACTTGTTGAAAACTCAATATTCTTGGTATATAGAGGCTTATTATGATGTGATACGCTCATTTATATGCAATTTTACGCAGTTTGAAAGAAGTTAAGTGAACGCGATTTTACACCCACTAGAGTATAGAAAATCGAATTTCATGACTTGTTGAAAACTCACTATAGGCAAGAAAATCGATTTTCATGACATGTTGGAAACTCAATATTCTTGATATATATAGGTTTATATTGATGTAATACATCCATTTTTATGAGTTTTACGCAGTTTGAAACACGTTTAGAAAACGCGATTTTACACTCTCAATTCATTCATTCATTATCTGTTTACCCTCCACTTATGTAAGACTTACACCCACAGGACTTTCAAGCGGGTTCCTGGGGTCAGAGGACCGTTGAGGAGCAGACACTCATGGATCAGATAGAGCAGCCAGGATGGGTGATCAGCCCGATGCCTGGTATGGGATGAAGGAAGTAGATGAAACGAAATGTACGTGAAATGGATGAAAGGAAAGGTGATGATGGAGCAGTTGGTGGAATGAATGGCGGGGGAAACCGGAGAACCCGGAGAAAACCCGCCCAGACGCCGCTTCGTCCACCACAAATCCCACATCAGGTCCCTGGGATTGAACCCGAGCCGCCTCGGTGGGAGGCGAGCGTTCTAACCACTCGGCCACGGCGCCGCCGATTTTAAACTCTCTAGCGGCTAGAAAATCGAATTTCATGACATGTTGAAAACTCAATATTCTTGGTATATAGAGGCTTATTATGATGTGATACACCCATTTATATGATTATTACGCAGTTTGAAATAGGTTAACAAAACGCGATTTTACACTCACTAGAGGCAAGAAAATCGAATTTCATGACTTGTTGTAAACTCAATATTCTTGAAATATAGGGGTATATTCTCATGTGATACATCTATTTATATGACTTTTACGCAGTTTGAAAGAAGTTAAGTAAACGCGATTTTACACTCACTAGAGGCTAGAAAATCGATCTTCATGACATGTTACAAAACTCAATATTCTTGTTATATATAGGTTTATTATGATGTAATATATCCATTTTTTATGACTTTTACGTACTTTTAAAGAGGTTAAGAAAACGCGACTTTACACTCACTAGAGGCTAGAAAATCGAATTTCATGACTTGTTGAAAACTCAATATTCTTGGTATATAGAAGTTTATTATGATGTGATACATCCATTTATATGACTTTTACGCAGTTTGAAAGAAGTTAAGAAAACGCCATTTTACACTCACTAGAGGAGAGAAAATCGAATTTCACGACATTTTGAAAACTCAAATATTCTTGGTATATAGAGGCTTATTATGATGTGATATATCCATTTATATGATTTTTACGCAGTTTGAAAGAAGTAAAGAAAACGCGATTTTACACTCACTAGAGGCTAGTAAATCGATTTTCATCGCATGTTGAAAACTCCATGTTCTTGTTATTAATAGGTTTATTATGATGTAACATATTCATTTTTATGACTTTTACGCAGTTTGAAAGAAGTTTTGAAAACGCGATTTTACATTCTCTAGCGGCTAGAAAATCGAATTTCATGACATGTTGAAAACTAGATATTTTTGGTATATAGAGGCTTATTATGATGTGATACATCCATTTATGTGACTTTTACGCAGTACGAAAGAGTTTAAGAAAACGCGAACTCACTTGAGGCTAGAAAATCGATTTTCATGACATGTTGAAAACTCAATGTTTCTGGTATATAGAGGCTTATTGTGATGTGATACATCCATTTATATGCAGTATACGCAGTTTGAAAGATGTGAAGTAAACGCGATTTTACACTCATTAGGGGCTAGAATCGTATTTCTTGAGTTGTTGAAAGCTCAATATTCTTGGAATATAGAGGCTTATTATGATGTGATACACCCATATATATGATTTTATGCAGTTTGAAAGAAGTTAATTAAACGCGATTTTACACTCACTACAGTCTAGAAAATCGAATTTCTTGACTTGTTGAAAACTCAATATTCTTGGTATTCAGAGGCTTATTATGAGATGATACACCCATTTATATTATTTTTACGCAGATTGAAAGAAGTGTCGAAAGCGCGATTTTACACTCACTAGGGGCTAGAAAATCGAATTTCTTGATTTGTTGAAAACTCCATATTCTTGGCATATAGAGGCTTATTATGAGATGATACACCCATTTAAATGATTTTTAACCAGTTTGAAAGATGTGAAGTAATCGCGATTTTACACTCCCTAAGGGCTAGAAAATCGAATTACTTGATTTGTTGAAAACTCCATATTCTAGGCATATAGAGGCTTATTATGAGATGATACACCCATTTAAATGATTTTTAACCAGTTTGCAAGATGTGAAGTAAACGCGATTTTACACTCAGTAGGGGCTCGAAAATCGAATTTCTTGAATTGTTGAAAACTCAATATTCTTGGTATATAGAGGCTTATAATGATGTGATACATCCATTTATATGATTTTTACGCAGTTTGAAAGCAGTGTGGAAAGCACGATTTTACACTCACTAGGGGCTAGAAAATCGAATTTCTTTATTTGTTGAAAGGTGAATATCCCTGGTATAGAGAGGCTAATTATGATGTGATACACCCATTTATATGATTTTTACACAGTTTGAAAGAAGTGTGGAAAGCGCGAATTTACACTCACGTAGGGCAAGAAAATCGAATTTCTTGAGTTGTTGAAAATTCAATATTCTTGGTAAATAGAGGCTTATTATCATGTGATACACCCACTTATATGATTTTTACGCAGTTTGAAAGAAGTGTGGAAAGCGCGATTTTACACTCACTAGGGGCTAGAAAATCGAATTTGTTGACTTGTTGTAAACTCTTTATTCTTGGTATACAGAGGCTTATTAGGAGATGATACACCCATTTATATGATTTTTCCGCAGTTTGAAACATGTGAAGTAAACGCGATTTTACACTCACTAGGGGCTAGAAAATCGAATTTCTTGACTTGTTGAAAACTCACTATTCTTAGTATATAGAGGCTTATTATGGGATGATACACCCATTTATATGATTTTTACGCAGTTTGAAAAATGTGAAGTAAACGCGATTTTACACTTACTAGGGGCTAGAAAACCGAATTTCTTGAATTATTGAAAACTCAATATTCTTGGTATATGGGGGCTTAATATGATGTTATGCACCCATTTATATGAGTTTTACGCAGTTTGAAAGAAGTGTGGAAAGCGCGTTTTTACACTCACTAGGGGCTAGAAAATCGAATTTTTTGACTTATTGAAAACTCAATATTCTTGGTATATAGAGGCTTATTATGAGATGATACGCCCATTTATATGATTTTTAAGCAGTTTGAAAGATGTGAAGTAAACGCGATTTTACACTCACTAGGGGCTAGAAAATCGAATTTCTTGACTTGTTGAAAACTCAATATTCTTGGTAAATATTGGCTTATTATAATGTGATACACCCATTTATATGATTTTTACGTAGATTGAAACAAGTGTGCAAAGCGCGATTTTACACTCACTAGGGGCTAGAAAATCGAATTTCTTGACTTATTGAAAACTCAATATTCTTGGTATATAGAGGCTTATTATGATGTGATACACCCATTTATATGATTTTTACGCAGTTTGAAAGAAGTTTGGAAGGCGCGATTTTAGACTCACTAGGGGCTAGAAAATCGAATTTCTTGATTTGTTGTAAACTCAATATTCTTGGTATATACAGGCTTATTATGATGTGATACGCCCATTTATATGATTTTTGAGCATTTTGAAAGATGTGAAGTAAACGCGATTTTACACACACTAGGGGCTAGAAAATCGAATTTCTTGACTTGTTGAAAATTCAAAATTCTTGGTAAATAGAGGCTTATTATAATGTGATACACCCATTTATATGATTTTTACGCAGATTGAAAGAAGTGTGGAAAGCGTGATTTGATGTAAACGCGATTTTACACTCACTAGGGGCTAGAAAATCGAATTTCTTGACTTATTGAAAACTCAATATTCTTGGTATATAGAGCCTTATTATGATGTGATACACCCATTTATATGATTTTTAGGCAGTTTGAAAGAAGTTTCGAAGGTGCGATTTTAGACTCACTAAGGGCTAGAAAATCGAATTTCTTGATTTGTTGAAAACTCAATATTCTTGGTATATAGAGGCTTATTATGATGTGATACACCGATTTATATGATTTTAATGCAGTTTGAAAGAAGTGTTGAAAGCGCGATTTTACACTATTTAGGGGCTAGAAAATAAAATTTTTGACTTGTTGAAACCTCAATATTCTTGGTAAATACAGGCTTAATATGATGTGATACACCCATTTATATGATTTTTCCGCAGTTTGAAAGAAGTGTGGAAAGCGCGAGTTTACACTCACTAGGGACTAGAATATCCAATTTCTTGATTTGTTGAAAACGCAATATTCTTGGTATATAGAGGCTTATTATAATGTGATACACCCGTTTATATGATTTTTACGCAGTTTGAAAGATGTGAAGTAAACGCGATTTTAGACTAACTAGGGGCTAGAAAATCGAGTTTCTTGATTTGCTGAAAACTCAATATTCTTGGTATATAGAGGCTTATTATGAGATGATACGCCCATTTACATGATTTTTAGGCAGTGTGAAAGATTTGATGTAATCGCGATTTTACACTCACTAGGGGCTAGAAAATCGAATTTCTTGATTTTTTGAAAACTCCATATTCTTGGCGTACACAGGCTTATTATGATATGATACACCCATTTATATGATTTTTAAGCAGTTCGAAAGATGTGAAGTGAACGCGATTTTACACTCACTAGGGGCTAGAAAATCGAATTTCTTGACTTGTTGAAAACTCAATATGCTTGGTATATACAGGCTTATTATGAGATGAAACGCTGATTTATATGATTTTTACGCAGTTTGGCAGGTGTGTGAAAAGCGCGATTTTACACTCACTAGGGGCTAGAAAATCGAATTTCTAGACTTGTAGAAAACTCAATATTCTTGGTATATAGAGGCTTATTATGAGATGATACACTCATTTATACGATTTTTAAGCAGTTTGAAAGATGTGAAGTAAACGCGATTTTACACTCATTAGGGTCTAGAAAATCGTATTTCTTGTTGAAAACTCAATATACTTGGTATATACAGGCTTATTAGAGATGAAACGCCCATTTATATGATTTTTAAGCAGTTCGAAAGATGTGAAGTGAACGCGATTTTACACTCACTAGGGGCTAGAAAATCGAATTTCTTGACTTGTTGAAAACTCAATATGCTTGGTATATACAGGCTTATTATGAGATGAAACGCTGATTTATATGATTTTTACGCAGTTTGGCAGGTGTGTTAAAAGCGCGATTTTACACTCACTAGGGGCTAGAAAATCGTATTTCTAGACTTGTAGAAAACTCAATATTCTTGGTATATAGAGGCTTATTATGAGATAATACGCCCATTTATATGATTTTTAAGCAGTTTGAAAGATGTGAAGTAAACGTGATTTTACACTCAGTAGGGGCTCGAAAATCGAATTTCTTGAATTGTTGAAAACTCAGTATTCTTGGTATATAGAGGCTTATAATGATGTGATATATCCGTTTATATGATTTTTACGCAGTTTGAAAGAAGTGTGGAAAGAGCGAATTTACACTCACCTTGGGCAAGAAAATCGAATTTCTTGAGTTGTTGAAAATTCAATATTCTTGGTAAATAGAGGCTTATTATCATGTTATACACCCACTTATATGATTTTTACGCAGTTTGAAAGAAGTGTGGAAAGCGCGATTTTACACTCACTAGGGGCTAGAAAATCGAATTTCTTGACTTGTTGAAAACTCTTTATTCTTGGTATACAGAGGCTTATTAGGAGATGATACACCCATTTATATGATTTTTCCGGAGTTCGAAACATGTGAAGTAAACGCGATTTTACACTCACTAGGGGCTAGAAAATCGAATTTCTTGACTTGTTGAAAACTCACTATTCTTGGTATATAGAGGCTTATTATGAGATGATACACCCATTTATATGATTTTTACGCAGTTTGAAAAATGTGAAGTAAACGCGATTTTACACTTACTAGGGGCTAGAAAATCGAATTTCTTGACTTATTGAAAACTCAATCTTCTTGGTATATGGAGGCTTAATATGATGTGATGCACCCATTTATATGAGTTTTTCGCAGTTTGAAAAAAGTGAAGTAAACGCGATTTTACTCTCATAAGGGGCTAGAAAATCGAATTCCTTGACTTGAAAACTCAATATTCTTGGTATATAGAGGCTTATTATGAGATGATACACTCATTTATACGATTTTTAAGCAGTTTGAATGATGTGAAGTAAACGCGATTTTACACTCACAAGGGGCTAGAAAATCGAATTTCTTGACTTGAAAATGCAATATTCTTGGTATATAGAGGCTTATAATCATGTGATACATCCATTTATATCATTTTTACGCATTTTGAAAGATATGAAGTAAACGCGATTTTACACTCACAAGGGGCTAAAAAATCGAATTTCTTGACTTGAAAACGCAATATTCTTGGTATATAGAGGCTTATAATCATGTGATACATCCATTTATATGATTTTTACGCAGTTTGAAGGAAGTGTGGAAAGCGCGATTTTACACTCACTAGGGGCTAGAAGATCGAATTTCTTGATTTGTTGATAACTCAATATTCTTGGTATATAGAGGCTTATTATAAGATGATACGCCCATTTATATGATTTTTAAGCAGTTTGAAAGATGTGAAGTAAGCGCGATTTTACACTCACTAGGTGTTAGAAAATGGAATTTCTTGACTTGTTGAAAACTCAATATTCTTGCTAAATATTGGCTTATTATAATGTGATACACCCATTTATATGATTTTTACGCAGATTGAAACAAGTGTGGAAATCGCGATTTTACACTCACTAGGGGCTAGAAAATCGAATTTCTTGACTTATTGAAAACTCAATATTCTTGGTATATAGAGGCTTATTATGATGTGAGACACCCATTTATATGATTTTTACGCAGTTTGAAAGAAGTTTGCAAGGCGCGATTTTAGACTCACTAGGGGCTAGAAAATCGAATTTCTTGATTTGTTGAAAACTCAATATTCTTGATATATACAGGCTTATTATGACGTGATACGCCCATTTATATGATTTTAAGCATTTTGAAAGATGTGAAGTAAACGCGATTTTACACACACTAGGGGCTAGAAAATCGAATTTCTTGACTTGTTGAAAATTCAATATTCTTGGTATATAGAGGCTTATTATGATGTGATACACACATTTATATGATTTTTAGGCAGTTTGAAAGAAGTTTCGAAGGTGCGATTTTAGACTCACTAGGGGCTAGAAAATCAAATTTCTTGATTTGTTGAAAACTCAATATTCTTGGTATATAGAGGCTTATTATGAGATGATACGCCCATTTATATGATTTTTAAGCAGTTTGAAAGATGTGAAGTAAACGCGATTTTACACTCACAAGGGGCTAGAAGATCGAATTTCTTGACTTATTGAAAATTCAATATTCTTGGTATATATAGGCTTATTATGATGTGATACACCCATTTATATGATTTTTACGCAGTTTGAAAGAAGTGTGGAAAGCGCGATTTTACACTCACTAGGGGCTAGAAAATCGAATTTCTTGACTTGTTGAAAATTCAATATTCTTGGTAAATAGAGGCTTATTATGATGTGATACACCCATTTATATGATTTTAATGCAGTTTGAAAGAAGTGTTGAAAGCGCGATTTTACACTATTTAGGGGCTAGAAAATCGAATTTCTTGACTTGTTGAAAACTCAATATTCTTGGTATATAGAGGCTTATTATGAGATGATACGCCCATTTATATGATTTTTAAGCAGTTTGAAAGATGTGAAGTAAACGCGATTTTACACTCACAAGGGGCTAGAAAATCGAATTTCTTGACTTATTGAAAATTCAATATTCTTGGTATATATAGGCTTATTATGATGTGATACACCCATTTATATGATTTTTACGCAGTTTGAAAGAAGTGTGGAAAGCGCGATTTTACACTCACTAGGGGCTAGAAAATCGAATTTCTAGACTTGTAGAAAACTCAATATTCTTGGTATATAGAGGCTTATAATGATGTGATACATCCATTTATATGATCTTTACGCAGTTTGAAGGAAGTGTGGAAAGCGCGATTTTACACTCACTAGGGGCTAGAAAATCGAATTTCTTGATTTGTTGATAACTCAATATTCTTGGTATATAGAGGCTTATTATGAGATAATACGCCCATTTATATGATTTTTAAGCAGTTGGAAATATGTGAAGTAAACGCGATTTTACACTCACAAGGGGCTAGAAAATCGAATTTCTTGACTTATCGAAAATTCAATATTCTTGGTATATATAGGCTTATTATGATGTGATACACCCATTTATATGATTTTTACGCAGTTTGAAAGAAGTGTGGAAAGCGCGATTTTACACTCAATAGGGGCTAGAAAATCGAATTTCTTGACTTGTTGAAAATTCAATATTCTTGGTAAATAGAGGCTTATTATGATGTGATACCCTCATTTATATGCATTTTACTCAGTTTGAAAGAAGTTAAGTAAACGCGATTTTACGCCCACTAGAGTATATAAAATGAATTTCATGACTGGTTGAAAACTCACTATAGGCAAGAAAATCGATTTTCATGACATGTTGGAAACTCAATATTCTTGGTATATATAGGTTTATATTGATGTAATACATCCATTTTTATGACTTTTACGCAGTTTGAAACACGTTTAGAAAACGCGATTTTACACTCTCCATTCATTCATTCATTCATTCATTATCTGTTTACCCTCCTCGTATGTAGGTTTTACACCCCCCAGGACTTACAAGCGTGTGCCTGGGGTCAGAGGCCCGTCGAGGAGCAGACACTCATGGATCAGACAGAGCAGCCAGGATGGGCGATCAGCCCGATGCCTGGTATGGAAACGAAGGAAGTAGATGAAACGAAATATACGTGAAATGGATGAAAGGAAAGGTGATGATGGAGCAGTTGGTGGAATGAATGGCGGGGGAAACCGGAGAACCCGGAGAAAACCCGCCCAGACGCCGCTGCGTCCACCACAAATCCCACATCAGTTCACTGGGATTGAACCCGGGCCGCCTCGGTGGAAGGCGAGCGCTCTAACCACTCGACCACGGCGCCGCCAATTTTACACTCTCTAGCGGCTAGAAAATCGAATTTCATGACATGTTGAAAACTCAATATTCTTGGTATATAGAGGCTTATTATGATGTGATACACCCATTTATATGATTATTACGCAGTTTGAAACAGGTTAAGAAAACGCGATTTTACACTCACCAGAGGCAAGAAAATCGAATTTCATGACTTGTTGAAAACTCAATATTCTTGGTATATAGGGGTATATTCTCATGTGATACATCTATTTATATGACTTTTACGCAGTTTGAAAGAAGTTAAGTAAACGCGATTTTACACTCACTAGAGGCTAGAAAATCGATTTTCATGACATGTTGCAAAACTTAATATTCTTGTTATATATAGGTTTATTATGATGTAATATATCCATTTTTTATGACTTTTACGAACTTTTAAAGAGTTTAAGAAAACGCGACTTTACACTCACTAGGGGCTAGAAAATCGAATTTCTTGATTTGTTGAAAGCTCCATATTCTTGGCATATAGAGGCTTATTATGAGATGATACACCCATTTGTATGATTTTTATGCAGTTTGAAAGAAGTTTAGTAAACGCGATTTTACACGCACTACAGTATAGAAAATCGAATTTCTTGACTTGTTGAAAACTCAATAATCTTGGTATACAGAGGCTTATTATGAGATGATACACCCATTTATAATATTTTTACGCAGTTTGAAAGAAGTGTGGAAAGCGCGATTTTACACTCAATAGGGGCTAGAAAATCGAATTTCTTGACTTGTTGAAAATTCAATATTCTTGGTAAATAGAGGCTTATTATGATGTGATACCCTCATTTATATGCATTTTACTCAGTTTGAAAGAAGTTAAGTAAACGCGATTTTACGCCCACTAGAGTATATAAAATGAATTTCATGACTGGTTGAAAACTCACTATAGGCAAGAAAATCGATTTTCATGACATGTTGGAAACTCAATATTCTTGGTATATATAGGTTTATATTGATGTAATACATCCATTTTTATGACTTTTACGCAGTTTGAAACACGTTTAGAAAACGCGATTTTACACTCTCCATTCATTCATTCATTCATTCATTATCTGTTTACCCTCCTCGTATGTAGGTTTTACACCCCCCAGGACTTACAAGCGTGTGCCTGGGGTCAGAGGCCCGTCGAGGAGCAGACACTCATGGATCAGACAGAGCAGCCAGGATGGGCGATCAGCCCGATGCCTGGTATGGAAACGAAGGAAGTAGATGAAACGAAATATACGTGAAATGGATGAAAGGAAAGGTGATGATGGAGCAGTTGGTGGAATGAATGGCGGGGGAAACCGGAGAACCCGGAGAAAACCCGCCCAGACGCCGCTGCGTCCACCACAAATCCCACATCAGTTCACTGGGATTGAACCCGGGCCGCCTCGGTGGAAGGCGAGCGCTCTAACCACTCGACCACGGCGCCGCCAATTTTACACTCTCTAGCGGCTAGAAAATCGAATTTCATGACATGTTGAAAACTCAATATTCTTGGTATATAGAGGCTTATTATGATGTGATACACCCATTTATATGATTATTACGCAGTTTGAAACAGGTTAAGAAAACGCGATTTTACACTCACCAGAGGCAAGAAAATCGAATTTCATGACTTGTTGAAAACTCAATATTCTTGGTATATAGGGGTATATTCTCATGTGATACATCTATTTATATGACTTTTACGCAGTTTGAAAGAAGTTAAGTAAACGCGATTTTACACTCACTAGAGGCTAGAAAATCGATTTTCATGACATGTTGCAAAACTTAATATTCTTGTTATATATAGGTTTATTATGATGTAATATATCCATTTTTTATGACTTTTACGAACTTTTAAAGAGTTTAAGAAAACGCGACTTTACACTCACTAGGGGCTAGAAAATCGAATTTCTTGATTTGTTGAAAGCTCCATATTCTTGGCATATAGAGGCTTATTATGAGATGATACACCCATTTGTATGATTTTTATGCAGTTTGAAAGAAGTTTAGTAAACGCGATTTTACACGCACTACAGTATAGAAAATCGAATTTCTTGACTTGTTGAAAACTCAATAATCTTGGTATACAGAGGCTTATTATGAGATGATACACCCATTTATAATATTTTTACGCAGTTTGAAAGAAGTGTGGAAAGCGCGACTTTACACTCACTAGGGGCTAGAAAATCCAATTTCATGACTTGTTGAAAGCTCAATATTCTTGGCAAATAGAGGCTTATTATGATGTGATAGATCCATTCATATGATACACCCATTTATATGATTTTTCCACAGTTTGAAAGAAGTGTGGAAAGCGCGTTTTTACACTCACTAGGGGCTAGAAAATCAAATTTCTTGATTTGTTGAAAACTCAATATTCTTGGTATATAGAGGCCTATTATGAGATGATACACCCATTTATATGATTTTTACGCAGTTTGAAAGATGTGAAGTAAACGCGATTTTACACTCATTATGGGCTAGAAAATCGTACTTCTTGTTGAAAACTCAATATACTTGGTATATACAGGCTTATTATGAGATGAACGCCCATTTATATGATTTTTAAGCAGTTTGAAAGATGTGAAGTAAACGTGATTTTACACTCACTAGGGGCTAGAAGATCGAATTTCTTGACTTGAAAACTCAATATTCTTGGTAAATAGAGGCTTATTATAATGTGATACACCCATTTATATGATTTTTACGCATTTTGAAAGATGTGAAGTAACCGCGATTTTACACTCACAGGGGGCTAGAAAATCGAATTTCTTGACTTGAAAACGCAATATTCTTGGTATATAGAGGCTTATAATCATGTGATACATCTATTTATATGATTTTTACGCAGTTTGAAGGAAGTTTGGAAAGCGCAATTTTACACTCACTAGGGGCTAGAAAATCGAATTTCTTGATTTGTTGATAAATCAATATTCTTGGTATATAGAGGCTTATTATAAGATGATAAGCCCATTTATATGATTTTTAAGCAGTTGGAAAGATGTGAAGTAAACGCGATTTTGCACTCACTAGGGCCTAGAAAATCGAATTTCTTGACTTGTTGAAAACTCAATATTCTTGGTAAATATTGGCTTATTATAATGTGATACTCCCATTTATATGATTTTTACGTAGATTGAAACAAGTGTGCAAAGCGCGATTTTACACTCACTAGGGGCTAGAAAATCGAATTTCTTGACTTATTGAAAACTCAATATTCTTGGTATATAGAGGCTTATTATGAGATGATACGCCCATTTATATGATTTTTAAGCAGTTTGAAAGATGTGAAGTAAACGCGATTTTACACTCACAAGGGGCTAGAAAATCGAATTTCTTGACTTATTGAAAATTCAATATTCTTGGTAAATAGAGGCTTATTATGATGTGATACACCCATTTATATGATTTTAATGCAATTTGAAAGAAGTGTTGAAAGCGCGATTTTACACTATTTAGGGGCTAGAAAATAAAATTTCTTGACTTGTTGAAACCTCAATATTCTTGGTAAATACAGGCTTATTATGATGTGATACACCCATTTATATGATTTTTCCGCAGTTTGAAAGAAGTGTGGAAAGCGCGAGTTTACACTCACTAGGGACTAGAATATCCAATTTCTTGAATTGTTGAAAACGCAATATTCTTGGTATATAGAGGCTTATTATAATGTGATACACCCGTTTATATGATTTTTACGCAGTTTGAAAGATGTGAAGTAAACGCGATTTTAGACTAACTAGGGGCTAGAAAATCGAGTTTCTTGATTTGTTGAAAACTCAATATTCTTGGTATATAGAGGCTTATTATGAGATGATACGCCCATTTATATGATTTTTAAGCAGTGTGAAAGATTTGATGTAATCGCGATTTTACACTCACTAGGGGCTAGAAAATCGAATTTCTTGATTTTTTGAAAACTCCATATTCTTGGCGTACACAGGCTTATTATGATATGATACACCCATTTATATGATTTTTAAGCAGTTCGAAAGATGTGAAGTGAACGCGATATTTTACTCACTAGGGGCTAGAAAATCGAATTTCTTGACTTGTTGAAAACTCAATACGCTTGGTATATACAGGCTTATTATGAGATGAAACGCTGATTTATATGATTTTTAAGCAGTTTGAAGGATGTGAAGTAAACGTGATTTTACACTCACTAGGGGCTAGAAAATCGAATTTCTTGACTTGTTGAAAAATCAATATTCTTGGTAAATAGAGGTTTATTATAATGTGATACACCCATTTATATGATTTTTACGCATTTTGAAAGATGTGAAGTAAACGCGATTTTACACTCACAAGGGGCTAGAAAATCGAATTTCTTGACTTGAAAACTCAATATTCTTGGTATATGGAGGCTTATAATGATGTGATACATCCATTTATATGATCTTTACGCAGTTTGAAGGAAGTGTGGAAAGCGCGATTTTACACTCACTAGGGGCTAGAAAATCGAATTTCTTGATTTTTTGATAACTCAATATTCTTGGTATATAGAGGCTTATTATGAGATAATACGCCCATATATATGATTTTTAAGCAGTTTGAAAAATGTGAAGTAAACGCGATTTTACACTCACTAGGGGCTAGAAAATCGAATTTCTTGGTTTGTTGAAAACTCCATATTCTTGGCATATAGAGGCTTATTATGAGATGATACACCCATTTCTATGATTTTTAAGCAGTTGGAAAGACGTGAAGTAAACGCGATTTTACACTCACAAGGGGCTAGAAAGTCGAATTTCTTGACTTATTGAAAATTCAATATTCTTGGTATATATAGGCTTATTATGATGTGATACACCCATTTATATGATTTTTACGCAGTTTGAAAGAAGTGTGGAAAGCGCGATTTTACACTCAATAGGGGCTAGAAAATCGAATTTCTTGACTTGTTGAAAATTCAATATTCTTGGTAAATATAGGCTTATTATGATGTGATACCCTCATTTATATGCATTTTACGCAGTTTGAAAGAAGTTACGTAAACGCGATTTTACACCCACTAGAGTATATAAAATGAATTTCATGACTTGTTGAAAACTCACTATAGGCAAGAAAATCGATTTTCATGACATGTTGGAAACTCAATATTCTTGTTATATATAGGTTTATTATGATGTAATATATCCATTTTTTATGACTTTTACGTACTTTTAAAGAGTTTAAGAAAACGCGACTTTACACTCACTAGAGGCTAGAAAATCGAATTTCTTGACTTGTTGTAAACTCAATATTCTTGGTATACAGAGGCTTATTATGAGATGATACACCCATTTATGTGATTTTTACGCAGTTTGAAAGAAGTGTGGAAAGCGCGACTTTACACTCACTAGGGGCTAGAAAATCGAATTTCTTGATTTGTTGAAAGCTCCATATTCTTGGCATATAGAAGCTTATTATGAGATGATACACCCATTTGTATGATTTTTATGCAGTTTGAAAGAAGTTTAGTAAACGCGATTTTACACGCACTACAGTATAGAAAATCGAATTTCTTGACTTGTTGAAAACTCAATAATCTTGGTATACAGAGGCTTATTATGAGATGATACACCCATTTATAATATTTTTACGCAGTTTGAAAGAAGTGTGGAAAGCGCGACTTTACACTCACTAGGGGCTAGAAAATCCAATTTCATGACTTGTTGAAAGCTCAATATTCTTGGCAAATAGAGGCTTATTATGATGTGATAGACCCATTCATATGATACACCCATTTATATGATTTTTCCACAGTTTGAAAGAAGTGTGGAAAGCGCGTTTTTACACTCACTAGGGGCAAGAAAATCAAATTTCTTGATTTGTTGAAAACTCAATATTCTTTGTATATAGAGGCTTATTATGAGATGATACACCCATTTATAGGATTTTTAAGCAGTTGGAAAGATGTGAAGTAAACGCGATTTTACACTCACTAGGGGCTAGAAAATCGAATTTCTTGACTTGTTGAAAACTCAATATTCTTGGTAAATATTGGCTTATTATAATGTGATACTCCCATTTATATGATTTTTACGTAGATTGAAACAAGTGTGCAAAGCGCGATTTTACACTCACTAGGGGCTAGAAAATCGAATTTCTTGACTTATTGAAAACTCAATATTCTTGGTATATAGAGGCTTATTATGAGATGATACGCCCATTTATATGATTTTTAAGCAGTTTGAAAGATGTGAAGTAAACGCGATTTTACACTCATTATGGGCTAGAAAATCGTACTTCTTGTTGAAAACTCAATATACTTGGTATATAGAGGCTTATTATGAGATGAACGCCCATTTATATGATTTTTAAGCAGTTTGAAAGATGTGAAGTAAACGTGATTTTACACTCACTAGGGGCTAGAAGATCGAATTTCTTGACTTGAAAACTCAATATTCTTGGTAAATAGAGGCTTATTATAATGTGATACACCCATTTATATGATTTTTACGCATTTTGAAAGATGTGAAGTAAACGCGATTTTACACTCACAGGGGGCTAGAAAATCGAATTTCTTGACTTGAAAACGCAATATTCTTGGTATATAGAGGCTTATAATCATGTGACACATCCATTTATATGATTTTTACGCAGTTTGAAGGAAGTTTGGAAAGCGCAATTTTACACTCACTAGGGGCTAGAAAATCGAATTTCTTGATTTGTTGATAACTCAATATTCTTGGTATATAGAGGCTTATTATAAGATGATACGCCCATTTATATGATTTTTAAGCAGTTGGAAAGATGTGAAGTAAACTTAATATTACACTCACTAGGGGCTAGAAAATCGAATTTCTTGACTTGTTGAAAACTCAATATTCTTGGTAAATATTGGCTTATTATAATGTGATACTCCCATTTATATGATTTTTACGTAGATTGAAACAAGTGTGCAAACCGCGATTTTACACTCACTAGGGGCTAGAAAATCGAATTTCTTGACTTATTGAAAACTCAATATTCTTGGTATATAGAGGCTTATTATGATGTGATACACCCATTTATATGATTTTTGCGCAGTTTGAAAGAAGTTTGGAAGGCGCGATTTCAGACTCACTAGGGGCTAGAAAATAGAATTTCTTGATTTGTTGAAAACTCAATATTCTTGGTATATAGAGGCTTATTATGAGATGATACGCCCATTTATATGATTTTTAAGCAGTTTGAAAGATGTGAAGTAAACGCGATTTTACACTCATTAGGGTCTAGAAAATCGTATTTCTTGTTGAAAACTCAATATACTTGGTATATACAGGCTTATTAGAGATGAAACGCTCATTTATATGATTTTTAAGCAGTTTGAAGGATGTGAAGTAAACGTGATTTTACACTTACTAGGGGCTAGAAAATCGAATTTCTTGACTTGTTGAAAAATCAATATTCTTGGTAAATAGAGGCTTATTATAATTAGATACACCCATTTATATGATTTTTACGCATTTTGAAAGATGTGAAGTAAACGCGATTTTACACTCACAAGGGGCTAGAAAATCGAATTTCTTGACTTGAAAACTCAATATTCTTGGTATATATAGGCTTATTATGAGATAATACGCCCATTTATATGATTTTTAAGCAGTTTGAAAAATGTGAAGTAAACGCGATTTTACACTCACTAGGGGCTAGAAAATCGAATTTCTTGATTTGTTGAAAACTCCATATTCTTGGCATATAGAGGCTTATTATGAGATGATACACCCATTTGTATGATTTTCAAGCAGTTTGAAAGATGTGAAGTAAACGTGATTTTACACTCAGTAGGGGCTCGAAAATCGAATTTCTTGAATTGTTTAAAGCTCAGTATTCTTGGTATATAGAGGCTTATAATGATGTGATACATCCGTTTATATGATTTTTACGCAGTTTGAAAGAAGTGTGGAAAGCGCGAATTTACACTCACCTTGGGCAAGAAAATCGAATTTTTGAGTTGTTGAAAATTCAATGTTCTTGGTAAATAGAGGCTTATTATCATTTTATACACCCACTTATATGATTTTTACGCAGTTTGAAAGAAGTGTGGAAAGCGCGATTTTACACTCACTAGGGGCTAGAAAATCGAATTTCTTGACTTGTTGAAAACTCTTTATTCTTGGTATACAGAAGCTTATTAGGAAATGATACACCCATTTATATGATTTTTCCGCAGTTTGAAACATGTGAAGTAAACGCAATTTTACACTCACTAGGGGCTAGAAAATCGAATTTTTTGACTTGTTGAAACCTCACTATTCTTGGTATATAGAGGCTTATTATGAGATGATACACCCATTTATATGATTTTTACGCAGTTTGAAAACTGTGAAGTAAACGCGATTTTACACTTACTAGGGGCTAGAAAATCGAATTTCTTGACTTATTGAAAATTCAATATTCTTGGTATATATAGGCTTATTATGATGTGATACACCCATTTATATGATTTTAATGCAGTTTGAAAGAAGTGTTGAAAGAGCGATTTTACACTATTTAGGAGCTAGAAAATGAAATTTTTGACTTGTTGAAACCTCAATATTCTTGGTAAATACAGGCTTAATATGATGTGATACACCCATTTATATGATTTTTCCGCAGTTTGAAAGAAGTGTGGAAAGCGCGAGTTTACACTCACTAGGGACTAGAATATCCAATTTCTTGATTTGTTGAAAACGCAATATTCTTGGTATATAGAGGCTTATTATAATGTGATACACCCGTTTATATGATTTTTACGCAGTTTGAAGGATGTGAAGTAAACGCGATTTTAGACTAACTAGGGGTTAGAAAATCGAGTTTCTTGATTTGTTGAAAACTCAATATTCTTGGTATATAGAGGCTTATTATGAGATGATACGCCCATTTATATGATTTTTAGGTAGTGTGAAAGATTTGATGTAATCGCGATTTTACACTCACTAGGGGCTAGAAAATCGAATTTCTTGATTTTTTGGAAACTCCATATTCTTGGCGTACACAGGCTTATTATGATATGATACACCCATTTATATGATTTTTAAGCAGTTCGAAAGATGTGAAGTGAACGCGATTTTACACTCACTAGGGGCTAGAAATCGAATATCTTGACTTGTTGAAAACTCAATATGCTTGGTATATACAGGCTTATTATGAGATGAAACGCTGATTTATATGATTTTTACGCAGTTTGGCAGGTGTGTGAAAAGCGCGATTTTACACTCACTAGGGGCTAGAAAATCGTATTTCTAGACTTGTAGAAAACTCAATATTCTTGGTATATAGAGGCTTATTATGAGATAATACGCCCATTTATATGATTTTTAAGCAGTTTGAAAAATGTGAAGTAAACGCGATTTGACACTCACTAGGGGCTAGAAAATCGAATTTCTTGATTTGTTGAAAACTCCATATTCTTGGCATATAGAGGCTTATTATGAGATGATACACCCATTTGTATGATTTTTAAGCAGTTTGAAAGATGTGAAGTAAACGTGATTTTACACTCAGTAGGGGCTCGAAAATCGAATTTCTTGAATTGTTGAAAACTCAGTATTCTTGGTATATAGAGGCTTATAATGATGTGATATATCCGTTTATATGATTTTTACGCAGTTTGAAAGAAGTGTGAAAAGCGCGATTTTACACTCACTAGGGGCTAGAAAATCGAATTTCTTGACTTGTTGAAAACTCACTATTCTTGGTATATAGAGGCTTATTATGAGATGATACACCCATTTATATGATTTTTACGCAGTTTGAAAAATGTGAAGTAAACGCGATTTTACACTTACTAGGGGCTAGAAAATCGAATTTCTTGACTTATTGAAAACTCAATCTTCTTGGTATATGGAGGCTTAATATGATGTGATGCACCCATTTATATGAGTTTTTCGCAGTTTGAAAAAAGTGAAGTAAACGCGATTTTACTCTCACAAGGGGCTAGAAAATCGAATTTCTTGACTTGAAAACTCAATATTCTTGGTATATAGAGGCTTATTATGAGATGATACACTCATTTATACGATTTTTAAGCAGTTTGAATGATGTGAAGTAAACGCGATTTTACACTCATTAGGGGCCAGAAAATCGTATTTCTTGTTGAATCCTCAATATACTTGGTATATACAGGCTTTTTATGAGATGAAACGCCCATTTATATGATTTTTGAGCAGTTTGAAAGATGTGAAGTAAACGTGATTTTACACTCACTAGGGGCTTGAAGATCGAATTTCTTGACTTGAAAACTCAATATTCTTGGTAAATAGAGGCTTATTATAATGTGATACACCCATTTATTTGATTTTAACGCATTTTGAAAGATATGAAGTAAACGCGATTTTACACTCACAAGGGGCTAGAAAATCGAATTTCTTGACTTGAAAACGCAATATTCTTGGTATATAGAGGCTTATAATCATGTGATACATCCATTTATATGATTTTTACGCAGTTTGAAGGAAGTGTGGAAAGCGCGATTTTACACTCACTAGGGGCTAGAAGATCGAATTTCTTGATTTGTTGATAACTCAATATTCTTGGTATATAGAGGCTTATTATAAGATGATACGCCCATTTATATGATTTTTAAGCAGTTTGAAAGATGTGAAGTAAGCGCGATTTTACACTCACTAGGTGTTAGAAAATGGAATTTCTTGACTTGTTGAAAACTCAATATTCCTGCTAAATATTGGCTTATTATAATGTGATACACCCATTTATATGATTTTTACGCAGATTGAAACAAGTGTGGAAATCGCGATTTTACACTCACTAGGGGCTAGAAAATCGAATTTCTTGACTTATTGAAAACTCAATATTCTTGGTATATAGAGGCTTATTATGATGTGATACACCCATTTATATGATTTTTACGCAGTTTGAAAGAAGTTTGGAAGGCGCGATTTTAGACTCACTAGGGGCTAGAAAATCGAATTTCTTGATTTGTTGAAAACTCAATATTCTTGGTATATACAGGCTTATTATGACGTGATACGCCCATTTATATGATTTTAAGCATTTTGAAAGATGTGAAGTAAACGCGATTTTACACACACTAGGGTCTAGAAAATCGAATTTCTTGACTTGTTGAAAATTCAATATTCTTGGTATATAGAGGCTTATTATGATGTGATACACACATTTATATGATTTTTAGGCAGTTTGAAAGAAGTTTCGAAGGTGCGATTTTAGACTCACTAGGGGCTAGAAAATCAAATTTCTTGATTTGTTGAAAACTCAATATTCTTGGTATATAGAGGCTTATTATGAGATGATACGCCCATTTATATGATTTTAAGCAGTTTGAAAGATGTGAAGTAAACGCGATTTTACACTCACAAGGGGCTAGAAAATCGAATTTCTTGACTTATTGAAAATTCAATATTCTTGGTATATATAGGCTTATTATGATGTGATACACCCATTTATATGATTTTTACGCAGTTTGAAAGAAGTGTGGAAAGCGCGATTTTACACTCACTAGGGGCTAGAAAATCGAATTTCTTGACTTGTTGAAAACTCAATATTCTTGGTAAATAGAGGCTCATTATGAGATGAAACGCCCATTTATATGATTTTTAAGCAGTTTGAAGGATGTAAAGTAAACGTGATTTTACACTCATTAGGGGCTAGAAAATCGTATTTCTTGTTGTAAACTCAATATACGTGGTATATACAGGCTTTTTATGAGATGAAACGCTGATCTATATGATTTTTACGCAGTTTAACAGGTGTGTGGAAAGCGCGATTTTACACTCACTAGGGGCTAGAAAATCGAATTTCTAGACTTGTAGAAAACTCAATATTCTTGGTATATAGAGGCTTATAATGATGTGATACATCCATTTATATGATCTTTACGCAGTTTGAAGGAAGTGTGGAAAGCGCGATTTTACACTCACTAGGGGCTAGAAAATCGAATTTCTTGATTTGTTGATAACTCAATATTCTTGGTATATAGAGGCTTATTATGAGATAATACGCCCATTTATATGATTTTTAAGCAGTTTGAAAAATGTGAAGTAAACGCGATTTTACACTCACTAGGGGCTAGAAAATCGAATTTCTTGATTTGTTGAAAACTCCATATTCTTGGTATATAGAGGCTTATTATGAGATGATACACCCATTTGTATGATTTTCAAGCAGTTGGAAATATGTGAAGTAAACGCGATTTTACACTCACAAGGGGCTAGAAAATCGAATTTCTTGACTTATCGAAAATTCAATATTCTTGGTATATATAGGCTTATTATGATGTGATACACCCATTTATATGATTTTTATGCAGTTTGAAAGAAGTGTGGAAAGCGCGATTTTACACTCAATAGGGGCTAGAAAATCGAATTTCTTGACTTGTTGAAAATTCAATATTCTTGGTAAATAGAGGCTTATTATGATGTGATACCCTCATTTATATGCATTTTACTCAGTTTGAAAGAAGTTAAGTAAACGCGATTTTACACCCAATAGAGTATATAAAATGAATTTCATGACTGGTTGAAAACTCACTATAGGCAAGAAAATCGATTTTCATGACATGTTGGAAACTCAATATTCTTGGTATATATAGGTTTATATTGATGTAATACATCCATTTTTATGACTTTTACGCAGTTTGAAACACGTTTAGAAAACGCGATTTTACACTCTCCATTCATTCATTCATTCATTATCTGTTTACCCTCCTCGTATGTAGGTTTTACACCCCCCAGGACTTACAAGCGTGTGCCTGGGGTCAGAGGCCCGTCGAGGAGCAGACACTCATGGATCAGACAGAGCAGCCAGGATGGGCGATCAGCCCGATGCCTGGTATGGAAACGAAGGAAGTAGATGAAACGAAATATACGTGAAATGGATGAAAGGAAAGGTGATGATGGAGCAGTTGGTGGAATGAATGGCGGGGGAAACCGGAGAACCCGGAGAAAACCCGCCCAGACGCCGCTGCGTCCACCACAAATCCCACATCAGTTCACTGGGATTGAACCCGGGCCGCCTCGGTGGGAGGCGAGCGCCCTAACCACTCGACCACGGCGCCGCCAATTTTACACTCTCTAGCGGCTAGAAAATCGAATTTCATGACATGTTGAAAACTCAATATTCCTGGTATATAGAGGCTTATTATGATGTGATACACCCATTTATATGATTATTACGCAGTTTGAAACAGGTTAAGAAAACGCGATTTTACACTCACCAGAGGCAAGAAAATCGAATTTCATGACTTGTTGAAAACTCAATATTCTTGGTATATAGGGGTATATTCTCATGTGATACATCTATTTATATGACTTTTACGCAGTTTGAAAGAAGTTAAGTAAACGCGATTTTACACTCACTAGAGGCTAGAAAATCGATTTTCATGACATGTTGCAAAACTTAATATTCTTGTTATATATAGGTTTATTATGATGTAATATATCCATTTTTTATGACTTTTACGTACTTTTAAAGAGTTTAAGAAAACGCGACTTTACACTCACTAGGGGCTAGAAAATCGAATTTCTTGATTTGTTGAAAGCTCCATATTCTTGGCATATAGAGGCTTATTATGAGATGATACACCCATTTGTATGATTTTTATGCAGTTTGAAAGAAGTTTAGTAAACGCGATTTTACACGCACTACAGTATAGAAAATCGAATTTCTTGACTTGTTGAAAACTCAATATTCTTGGTATATAGAGGCTTATTATGATGTGATACACCCATTTATATGATTTTTGCGCAGTTTGAAAGAAGTTTGGAAGGCGCGATTTTAGACTCACTAGGGGCTAGAAAATAGAATTTCTTGATTTGTTGAAAACTCAATATTCTTGGTATATAGAGGCTTATTATGAGATGATACGCCCATTTATATGATTTTTAAGCAGTTTGAAAGATGTGAAGTAAACGCGATTTTACACTCACAAGGGGCTAGAAAATCGAATTTCTTGACTTATTGAAAATTCAATATTCTTGGTAAATAGAGGCTTATTATAATGTGATACACCCATTTATATGATTTTTACGCAGATTGAAAGAAGTGTGGAAAGCGGGATTTGATGTAAACGCGATTTTACACTCACTAGGGGCTAGAAAATCGAATTTCTTGACTTATTGAAAATTCAATATTCTTGGAATATATAGGCTTATTATGATGTGATACACCCATTTATATGATTTTAATGCAATTTGAAAGAAGTGTTGAAAGCGCGATTTTACACTATTTAGGGGCTAGAAAATAAAATTTCTTGACTTGTTGAAACCTCAATATTCTTGGTAAATACAGGCTTATTATGATGTGATACACCCATTTATATGATTTTTCCGCAGTTTGAAAGAAGTGTGGAAAGCGCGAGTTTACACTCACTAGGGACTAGGATATCCAATTTCTTGATTTGTTGAAAACTCTATATTCTTGGTATATAGAGGCTTATTATGAGATGATACGCCCATTTATATGATTTTTAAGCAGTGTGAAAGATTTGATTTAATCGCGATTTTACACTCACTAGGGGCTAGAAAATCGAATTTCTTGATTTTTTGAAAACTCCATATTCTTGGCGTACACAGGCTTATTATGATATGATACACCCATTTATATGATTTTTAAGCAGTTCGAAAGATGTGAAGTGAACGCGATTTTTTACTCACTAGGGGCTAGAAAATCGAATTTCTTGACTTGTTGAAAACTCAATATGCTTGGTATATACAGGCTTATTATGAGATGAAACGCTGATTTATATGATTTTTAAGCAGTTTGAAGGATGTGAAGTAAACGTGATTTTACACTCACTCGGGGCAAGAAAATCGAATTTCTTGACTTGTTGAAAAATCAATATTCTTGGTAAATAGAGGTTTATTATAATGTGATACACCCATTTATATGATTTTTACGCATTTTGAAAGATGTGAAGTAAACGCGATTTTACACTCACAAGGGGCTAGAAAATCGAATTTCTTGACTTGAAAACTCAATATTCTTGGTATATGGAGGCTTATAATGGTGTGATACATCCATTTATATGATCTTTACGCAGTTTGAAGGAAGTGTGGAAAGCGCGATTTTACACTCACTAGGGGCTAGAAAATCGAATTTCTTTATTTGTTGATAACTCAATATTCTTGGTATATAGAGGCTTATTATGAGATAATACGCCCATTTATATGATTTTTAAGCAGTTTGAAAAATGTGAAGTAAACGCGATTTTACACTCACTAGGGGCTAGAAAATCGAATTTCTTGGTTTGTTGAAAACTCCATATTCTTGGCATATAGAGGCTTATTATGAGATGATACACCCATTTGTATGATTTTTAAGCAGTTGGAAAGATGTGAAGTAAACGCGATTTTACACTCACAAGTGGCTAGAAAATCGAATTTCTTGACTTATTGAAAATTCAATATTCTTGGTATATATAGGCTTATTATGATGTGATACACCCATTTATATGATTTTTACGCAGTTTGAAAGAAGTGTGGAAAGCGCGATTTTACACTCAATAGGGGCTAGAAAATCGAATTTCTTGACTTGTTGAAAATTCAATATTCTTGGTAAATATAGGCTTATTATAATGTGATACCCTCATTTATGTGCATTTTACGCAGTTTGAAAGAAGTTACGTAAACGCGATTTTACACCCACTAGAGTATATAAAATGAATTTCATGACTTGTTGAAAACTCACTATAGGCAAGAAAATCGATTTTCATGACATGTTGGAAACTCAATATTCTTGGTATATATAGGTTTATATTGATGTAATACATCCATTTTTATGACTTTTACGCAGTTTGAAACACGTTTAGAAAACGCGATTTTACACTCTCCATTCATTCATTCATTCATTCATTCATTATCTGTTTACCCTCCTCATATGTAGGTTTTACACCCCCCAGGACTTACAAGCGGGTGCCTGGGGTCAGAGGCCCGTCGAGGAGCAGACACTCATGGATCAGACAGAGCAGCCAGGATGGTCGATCAGCCCGATGCCTGGTATGGGATGAAGGAAGTAGATGAAAGGAAATATACGTGAAATGGATGAAAGGAAAGGTGATGATGGAGCAGTTGGTGGAATGAATGGCGGGGGAAACCGGAGAACCCGGAGAAAACCCGCCCAGACGCCGCTTCGTCCACCACAAATCCCACATCAGGTCCCTGGGATTGAACCCGGGCCGCCTCGGTGGGAGGCGAGCGCTCTAACCACTCGACCACGGCGCCGCCTATTTTACACCCTCTAGCGGCTAGAAAACCGAATTTCATGGCATGTTGAAAACTCAATATTCTTGGTATATAAAGGCTTTTTATGATGTGATACACCCATTTATATGATTATTACGCAGTTTGAAACAGGTTAAGAAAACGCGATTTTACACTCACTAGAGGCAAGAAAATCGAATTTCATGACTTGTTGAAAACGCAATATTCTTGGTATATAGGGGTATATTCTCATGTGAGACATCTATTTATATGATTTTACGCAGTTTGAAAGAAGTTAAGTAAACGCGATTTTACACACACTAGAGGCTAGAAAATCGATTTTCATGATATGTTGAAAACTCAATATTCTTGGTATATAGAAACTTATTCTGATGTGATACATCCATTATATAACTTTTACGTAGTTTGAAAGTAGTTAAACTAACGCGATTTTACACTCACTAGAGGCTAGAAAATCGATTTTCATGGCATGTTGAAAACTCAATGTTCTTGTTATTAATAGGGTTATTATGATGTAACATATTCATTTTTATGACTTTTACTTAGTTTGAAAGAAGTTTTGAAAACGCGACTTTACATTCTCTAGCGGCTAGAAAATCGAATTTCATGACATGTTGAAAACTAGATATTTTTGGTATATAGAGGCTTATTATGATCTGATACATCCTTTTATGTGACTTTTACGCAGTTCGAAAGAGTTTAAGAAAACGCGAACTCACTAGAGGCTAGAAAATCGATTTTCATGACATGTTGAAAACTCAATGCTTCTGGTATATAGAGACTTATTGTGATGTGATACATCCATTTATATGCATTATACGCAGTTTGAAAGATGTGAAGTAAACGCGATTTTACACTCTTTAGGGGCTAGAATCGTATTTCTTGAGTTGTTGAAAGCTCAATATTCTTGGAATATAGAGGCTTATTATGATGTGATAGACCCATTCATATGATACACCCATTTATATGATTTTTCCACAGTTTGAAAGAAGTGTGGAAAGCGCGACTTTACACTCACTAGGGGCTAGAAAATCGAATTTCTTGATTTGTTGAAAACTCCATATTCTTGGCATATAGAGGTTTATTATGAGATGATACACCCATTTGTATGATTTTTAAGCAGTTTGAAGGATGTGAAGTAAACGTGATTTTACACTCACTAGGGGCTAGAAAATCGAATTTCTTGACTTGTTGAAAAATCAATATTCTTGGTAAATAGAGGCTTATTATAATGTGATACATCCATTTATATGATCTTTACGCAGTTTGAAGGAAGTGTGGAAAGCGCGATTTTACACTCACCTAGTGAGCTAGAAAATCGATTTTCATGGCATGTTGAAAACTCAATGTTCTTGTTATTAATAGGGTTATTATGATGTAACATATTCATTTTTATGACTTTTACGCAGTTTGAAAGAAGTTTTGAAAACGCGACTTTACATTCTCTAGCGGCTAGAATATCGAATTTCATGACATGTTGAAAACTAGATATTTTTGGTATATAGAGGCTTATTATGATGTGATACATCCATTTATGTGACTTTTACGCAGTTCGAAAGAGTTTAAGAAAACGCGAACTCACTAGAGGCTAGAAAATCGATTTTCATGACATGTCGAAAACTCAATGCTTCTGGTATATAGAGACTTATTGTGATGTGATACATCCATTTATAAACATTATACGCAGTTTGAAAGATGTGAGGTAAACGCGATTTTACACTCTTTAGGGGCTAGAATCGTATTTCTTGAGTTGTTGAAAGCCCAATATTCTTGGAATATAGAGGCTTATTATGATGTGATACACCCATATGTATGATTTTTATGCAAATTGAAAGAAGTTAAGTAAACGCGATTTTACACTCACTACAGTATAGAAAATCGAATTTCTTGACTTGTTGAAAACTCAGTATTCTTGGTATACAGAGGCTTATTATGAGATGATACACCCATTTATGTGATTTTTACGCAGTTTGAAAGAAGTGTGGAAAGCGCGACTTTACACTCACTAGGGGCTAGAAAATCTAATTTCTTGATTTGTTGAGAACTCCATATTCTTGGCATATAGAGGCTTATTATGAGATGATACACCCATTTGTATGATTTTTATGCAGTTTGAAAGAAGTTAAGTAAACGCGATTTTACACTCACTACAGTATAGAAAATCGAATTTCTTGACTTGTTGAAAACTCAATAATCTTGGTATACAGAGGCTTATTATGAGATGATACACCCATTTATATGATTTTTACGCAGTTTGAAAGAAGTGTGGAAAGCGCGACTTTACACTCACAAGGGGCTAGAAAATCCAATTTCATGACTTGTTGAAAGCTCAATATTCTTGGCAAATAGAGGCTTATTATGATGTGATAGACCCATTCATATGATACACCCATTTATATGATTTTTCCACTGTTTGAAAGAAGTGTGGAAAGCGCGAGTTTACACTCACTAGGGACTAGAATATCGAATTTCTTGATTTGTTGAAAACTCAATATTCTTGCTATATAGAGGCTTATTATAATGTGATACACCCGTTTATATAATTTTTACGCAGTTTGAAAGATGTGAAGTAAATGCGATTTTAGACTAACTAGGGGCTAGAAAATCGAGTTTCTTGATTTGTTGAAAACTCAATATTCTTGGTATATAGAGGCTTATAACGATGTGATACATCCGTTTATATGATTTTTACGCGGTTTGAAAGAAGTGTGGAAAGCGCGATTTTACACTCACTAGGGGCTAGAAAATCGAATTTCTTTACTTGTTTAAAACGCAATATTCTTGGTATATACAGGCTTATTATGTTCTGATACACCCATTTATATGATTTTAATTGCAGTTTGAAGGAAGTGTTGAAAGCGCGATTTTACACTATTTAGGGGCTAGAAAATCAAATCTCTGACTTGTTGAAACCTCAATATTCTTGGTAAATACAGGCTTATTATGATTTGATACACCCATTTATATGATTTTTCCGCAGTTTGAAAGAAGCGTGAAAAGCGCGAGTTTACACTCACTAGGGACTAGAATATCGAATTTCTTGATTTGTTGAAAACTCAATATTCTTGGTATATAGAGGCTTATTATAATGTGATACACCCGTTTATATGATTTTTACGCAGTTTGAAAGATGTGAAGTAAATGCGATTTTAGACTAACTAGGGGCTAGAAAATCGAGTTTCTTGATTTGTTGAAAACTCAATATTCTTGGTATATAGAGGCTTATTATGAGATGATACGCCCATTTATATGATTTTTAAGCAGTTTGAAAGAAGTTAAGTAAACGCGATTTTACACTCACTATAGTATAGAAAATCGAATTTCTTGACTTGTTGAAAACTCTATAATCTTGGTATACAGAGTCTTATTATGAGATGATACACCCATTAATATGATTTTTACGCAGTTTGAAAGAAGTGTGGAAAGCGCGACTTTACACTCACTAGGGGCTAGAAAACCCAATTTCATGACTTGTTGAAAGCTCAATATTCTTGGCAAATAGAGGCTTATTATGATGTGATAGACCCATTCATATGATACACCCATTTATATGATTTTTCCACAGTTTGAAAGAAGTGTGGAAAGCGCGACTTTACACTCACTAGGGGCTAGAAAATCGAATTTCTTGATTTGTTGAAAACTCCATATTCTTGGCATATAGAGGTTTATTATGAGATGATACACCCATTTATATGATTTTTACGCATTTTGAAAGATGTGAAGTAAATGCGATTTTACACTCACAAGGGGCTAGAAAATCGAATTTCTTGACTTGAAAACTCAATATTCTTGGAATATAGAGGCTTATAATGATGTGATACATCCATTTATATGATCTTTACGCAGTTTGAAGGAAGTGTGGAAAGCGCGATTTTACACTCACTAGGGGCTAGAAAATCGAATTTCTTGATTTGTTGATAACTCAATATTCTTGGTATATAGAGGCTTATTATGAGATAATACGCCCATTTATATGATTTTTAAGCAGTTTGAAAAATGTGAAGTAAACGCGTTTTTACACTCACTAGGGGCTAGAAAATCGAATTTCTTGGTTTGTTGAAAACTCCATATTCTTGGCATATAGAGGCTTATTGTGAGATGATACACCCATTTGTATGATTTTCAAGCAGTTGGAAAGATGTGAAGTAAACGCGATTTTACACTCACAAGGGGCTAGAAAATCGAATTTCTTGACTTATCGAAAATTCAATACTCTTGGTATACATAGGCTTATTATGATGTGATACACCCATTTATATGATTTTTACGCAGTTTGAAAGAAGTGTGGAAAGCGCGATTTTACACTCAATAGGTGCTAGAAAATCGAATTTCTTGACTTGTTGAAAATTCAATATTCTTGGTAAATATAGGCTTATTATGATGTGATACGCTCATTTATATGCATTTTACGCAGTTTGAAAGAAGTTACGTAAACGCGATTTTACACCCACTAGAGTATATAAAATTAATTTCATGACTTGTTGAAAACTCACTATAGGCAAGAAAATCGATTTTCATGACATGTTGGAAACTCAATATTCTTGGTATATATAGGTTTATATTGATCTAATATGTCCATTTTTATGACTTTTACGCAGTTTGAAACACTTTTAGAAAAGGCGATTTTACACTCTCCATTCATTCATTCATTCATTATCTGTTTACCCTCCTCATATGTAGGTTTTACACCCCCCAGGACTTACAAGCGGGTGCCTGGGGTCAGAGGCCCGTCGAGGAGCAGACACTCATGGATCAGACAGAGCAGCCAGGATGGTCGATCAGCCCGGTGCCTGGTATGGGATGAAGGTAGTAGATGAAAGGAAATATACGTGAAATGGATGAAAGGAAAGGTGATGATGGAGCAGTTGGTGGAATGAATGGCGGGGGAAACCGGAGAACCCGGAGAAAACCCGCCCAGACGCCGCTTCGTCCACCACAAATCCCACATCAGGTCCCTGGGATTGAACCCGGGCCGCCTCGGTGGGAGGCGAGCGCTCTAACCACTCGACCACGGCGCCGCCTATTTTACACCCTCTAGCGGCAGAAAATCGAATTTCATGACATGTTGAAAACTCAATATTCTTGGTATATAAAGGCTTATTATGATGTGATACACCCATTTATATGATTATTACGCAGTTTGAAACAGGTTAAGAAAACGCGATTTTACACTCACTAGAGGCAAGAAAATCGAATTTCATGACTTGTTGAAAACGCAATATTCTTGGTATATAGGGGTATATTCTCATGTGAGACATCTATTTATATGACTTTTACGCAGTTTGAAAGAAGTTAAGTAAACGCGATTTTACACACACTAGAGGCTAGAAAATCGATTTTCATGATATGTTGAAAACTCAATATTCTTTTTATATAGAGGCTTATTGATGTGATACATCCATTTCTATGACTTTTACGCAGTTCGAAAGAGGTTACGAAAACGCGATTTTACACTCACTAGAGGCAAGAAAATCGAATTTCATGACTTGTTGAAAACTCAATATTCTTGGTATATAGAAACTTATTCTGATGTGATACATCCATTTATATAACTTTTACGTAGTTTGAAAGTAGTTAAACTAACGCGATTTTACACTCACTAGAGGCTAGAAAATCGATTTTCATGGCATGTTGAAAACCCAATGTTCTTGTTATTAATAGGGTTATTATGATGTATCATATTCATTTTTATGACTTTTACGGTTTGAAAGAAGTTTTGAAAACGCGACTTTACATTCTCTAGCGCCTAGAAAATCGAATTTCATGACATGTTGAAAACTAGATATTTTTGGTATATAGAGGCTTATTATGATGTGATACATCCATTTATGTGACTTTTACGCAGTTCGAAAGAGTTTAAGAAAACGCGAACTCACTAGAGGCTAGAAAATCGATTTTCATGACATGTTGAAAACTCAATGCTTCTGGTATATAGAGACTTATTGTGATGTGATACATCCATTTATAAACATTATACGCAGTTTGAAAGATGTGAAGTAAACGCGATTTTACACTCTTTAGGGGCTAGAATCGTATTTCTTGAGTTGTTGAAAGCCCAATATTCTTGGAATATAGAGGCTTATTATGATGTGATACACCCATATGTATGATTTTTATGCAAATTGAAAGAAGTTAAGTAAACACGATTTTACACTCACTACAGTATAGAAAATCGAATTTCTTGACTTGTTGAAAACTCAATATTCTTGGTATACAGAGGCTTATTATGAGATGATACACCCATTTATGTGATTTTTACGCAGTTTGAAAGAAGTGTGGAAAGCGCGACTTTACACTCACTAGGGGCTAGAAAATCCAATTTCTTGATTTGTTGAAAACTCCATATTCTTGGCATATAGAGGCTTATTATGAGATGATACACCCATTTGTATGATTTTCATGCAGTTTGAAAGAAGTTAAGTAAACGCGATTTTACACTCACTACAGTATAGAAAATCGAATTTCTTGACTTGTTGAAAACTCAATAATCTTGGTATACAGAGGCTTATTATGAGATGATACACCCATTTATATGATTTTTACGCAGTTTGAAAGAAGTGTGGAAAGCGCGACTTTACACTCACTAGGGGCTAGAAAGTCCAATTTCATGACTTGTTGAAAGCTCAATATTCTTGGCAAATAGAGGCTTATTAGGATGTGATAGAACCATTCATATGGTACACCCATTTATATGATTTTTCCACTGTTTGAAAGAAGTGTGGAAAGCGCGAGTTTACACTCACTAGGGACTAGAATATCGAATTTCTTGATTTGTTGAAAACTCAATATTCTTGCTATATAGAGGCTTATTATAATGTGATACACCCGTTTATATAATTTTTACGCAGTTTGAAAGATGTGAAGTAAATGCGATTTTAGACTAACTAGGGGCTAGAAAATCGAGTTTCTTGATTTGTTGAAAACTCAATATTCTTGGTATATAGAGGCTTATAACGATGTGATACATCCGTTTATATGATTTTTACGCGGTTTGAAAGAAGTGTGGAAAGCGCGATTTTACACTCACTAGGGGCTAGAAAATCGAATTTCTTTACTTGTTTAAAACGCAATATTCTTGGTATATACAGGCTTATTATGTTGTGATACACCCATTTATATGATTTTAATTGCAGTTTGAAGGAAGTGTTGAAAGCGCGATTTTACACTATTTAGGGGCTAGAAAATCAAATCTCTGACTTGTTGAAACCTCAATATTCTTGGTAAATACAGGCTTATTATGATTTGATACACCCATTTATATGATTTTTCCGCAGTTTGAAAGAAGCGTGAAAAGCGCGAGTTTACACTCACTAGGGACTAGAATATCGAATTTCTTGATTTGTTGAAAACTCAATATTCTTGGTTTATAGAGGCTTATTATAATGTGATACACCCGTTTATATGATTTTTACGCAGTTTGAAAGATGTGAAGTAAATGCGATTTTAGACTAACTAGGGGCTAGAAAATCGAGTTTCTTGATTTGTTGAAAACTCAATATTCTTGGTATATAGAGGCTTATTATGAGATGATACGCCCATTTATATGATTTTTAAGCAGTTTGAAAGAAGTTAAGTAAACGCGATTTTACACTCACTATAGTATAGAAAATCGAATTTCTTGACTTGTTGAAAACTCTATAATCTTGGTATACAGAGTCTTATTATGAGATGATACACCCATTTATATGATTTTTACGCAGTTTGAAAAATGTGTGGAAAGCGCGACTTTACACTCACTAGGGGCTAGAAAATCCAATTTCATGACTTGTTGAAAGCTCAATATTCTTGGCAAATAGAGGCTTATTATGATGTGATAGACCCATTCATATGATACACCCATTTATATGATTTTTCCACAGTTTGAAAGAAGTGTGGAAAGCGCGACTTTACACTCACTAGGGGCTAGAAAATCGAATTTCTTGATTTGTTGAAAACTCCATATTCTTGGCATATAGAGGTTTATTATGAGATGATACACCCATTTATATGATTTTTACGCATTTTGAAAGATGTGAAGTAAACGCGATTTTACACTCACTAGGGGCTAGAAAATCGAATTTCTTGGTTTGTTGAAAACTCCATATTCTTGGCATATAGAGGCTTATTATGAGATGATACACCCATTTGTATGATTTTCAAGCAGTTGGAAAGATGTGAAGTAAACGCGATTTTACACTCACAAGGGGCTAGAAAATCGAATTTCTTGACTTATCGAAAATTCAATATTCTTGGTATACATAGGCTTATTATGATGTGATACACCCATTTATATGATTTTTACGCAGTTTGAAAGAAGTGTGGAAAGCGCGATTTTACACTCAATAGGTGCTAGAAAATCGAATTTCTTGACTTGTTGAAAATTCAATATTCTTGGTAAATATAGGCTTATTATGATGTGATACCCTCATTTATATGCATTTTACGCAGTTTGAAAGAAGTTACGTAAACGCGATTTTACACCCACTAGAGTATATAAAATTAATTTCATGACTTGTTGAAAACTCACTATAGGCAAGAAAATCGATTTTCGTGACATGTTGGAAACTCAATATTCTTGGTATATATAGGTTTATATTGATCTAATACATCCATTTTTATGACTTTTACGCAGTTTGAAACACTTTTAGAAAAGGCGATTTTACACTCTCCATTCATTCATTCATTCATTCATTATCTGTTTACCCTCCTCATATGTAGGTTTTACACCCCCCAGGACTTACAAGCGGGTGCCTGGGGTCAGAGGCCCGTCGAGGAGCAGACACTCATGGATCAGACAGAGCAGCCAGGATGGTCGATCGGCCCGGTGCCTGGTATGGGATGAAGGTAGTAGATGAAAGGAAATATACGTGAAATGGATGAAAGGAAAGGTGATGATGGAGCAGTTGGTGGAATGAATGGCGGGGGAAACCGGAGAACCCGGAGAAAACCCACCCAGACGCCGCTTCGTCCACCACAAATCCCACATCAGGTCCCTGGGATTGAACCCGGGCCGCCTCGGTGGGAGGCGAGCGCTCTAACCACTCGACCACGGCGCCGCCTATTTTACACCCTCTAGCGGCAGAAAATCGAATTTCATGACATGTTGAAAACTCAATATTCTTGGTATATAAAGGCTTATTATGATGTGATACACCCATTTATATGATTATTACGCAGTTTGAAACAGGTTAAAAAAACGCGATTTTACACTCACTAGAGGCAAGAAAATCGAATTTCATAACTTGTTGAAAACGCAATATTCTTGGTATATAGGGGTATATTCTCATGTGAGACATCTATTTATATGACTTTTACGCAGTTTGAAAGAAGTTAAGTAAACGCGATTTTACACACACTAGAGGCTAGAAAATCGATTTTCATGATATGTTGAAAACTCAATATTCTTTTTATATAGAGGCTTATTGATGTGATACATCCATTTCTATGACTTTTACGCAGTTCGAAAGAGGTTACGAAAACGCGATTTTACACTCACTAGAGGCAAGAAAATCGAATTTCATGACTTGTTGAAAACTCAATATTCTTGGTATATAGAAACTTATTCTGATGTGATACATCCATTTATATAACTTTTACGTAGTTTGAAATTAGTTAAACTAACGCGATTTTACACTCACTAGAGGCTAGAAAATCGATTTTCATGGCATGTTGAAAACCCAATGTTCTTGTTATTAATAGGGTTATTATGATGTAACATATTCATTTTTATGACTTTTACGGTTTGAAAGAAGTTTTGAAAACGCGACTTTACATTCTCTAGCGGCTAGAAAATCGAATTTCATGACATATTGAAAACTAGATATTTTTGGTATATAGAGGCTTATTATGATGTGATACATCCATTTATATGACTTTTACGCAGTTCGAAAGAGTTTAAGAAAACGCGAACTCACTAGAGGCTAGAAAATCGATTTTCATGACATGTTGAAAACTCAATGCTTCTGGTATATAGAGACTTATTGTGATGTGATACATCCATTTATATGCATTATACGCAGTTTGAAAGATGTGAAGTAAACGCGATTTTACACTCTTTAGGGGCTAGAATCGTATTTCTTGAGTTGTTGAAAGCCCAATATTCTTGGAATATAGAGGCTTATTATGATGTGATACACCCATATGTATGATTTTTATGCAGTTTGAAAGAAGTTAAGTAAACGCGATTTTACACTCACTACAGTATAGAAAATCGAATTTCTTGACTGCTTGAAAACTCAATATTCTTGGTATACAGAGGCTTATTATGAGATGATACACCCATTTATGTGATTTTTACGCAGTTTGAAAGAAGTGTGGAAAGCGCGACTTTACACTCACTAGGGGCTAGAAAATCGAATTTCTTGATTTGTTGAAAACTCCATATTCTTGGCATATAGAGGCTTATTATGAGATGATACACCCATTTGTATGATTTTTATGCAGTTTGAAAGAAGTTAAGTAAACGCGATTTTACACTCACTATAGTATAGAAAATCGAATTTCTTGACTTGTTGAAAACTCAATAATCTTGGTATACAGAGGCTTATTATGAGATGATACACCCATTTATATGATTTTTACGCAGTTTGAAAGAAGTGTGGAAAGCGCGACTTTACACTCACTAGGGGCTAGAAAATCCAATTTCATGACTTGTTGAAAGCTCAATATTCTTGGCAAATAGAGGCTTATTATGATGTGATAGACCCATTCATATGATACACCCATTTATATGATTTTTCCACAGTTTGAAAGAAGTGTGGAAAGCGCGACTTTACACTCACTAGGGGCTAGAAAATCGAATTTCTTGATTTGTAAAAACTCCATATTCTTGGCATATAGAGGTTTATTATGAGATGATACACCCATTTGTATGATTTTTAAGCAGTTTGAAGGATGTGAAGTAAACGTGATTTTACACTCACTAGGGGCCAGAAAATCGAATTTCTTGACTTGTTGAAAAATCAATATTCTTGGTAAATAGAGGCTTATTATAATGTGATACACCCATTTATATGATTTTTACGCATTTTGAAAGATGGGAAGTAAACGCGATTTTACACTCACAAGGGGCTAGAAAATCGAATTTCTTGACTTGAAAACTCAATATTCTTGGTATATAGAGGCTTATAATGATGTGATACATCCATTTATATGATCTTTACGCAGTTTGAAGGAAGTGTGGAAAGCGCGATTTTACACTCACTAGGGGCTAGAAAATCGAATTTCTTGATTTGTTGATAACTCAATATTCTTGGTATATAGAGGCTTATTATGAGATAATACGCCCATTTATATGATTTTTAAGCAGTTTGAAAATTGTGAAGTAAACGCGTTTTTACACTCACTAGGGGCTAGAAAATCGAATTTCTTGGTTTGTTGAAAACTCCATATTCTTGGCATATAGAGGCTTATTATGAGATGATACACCCATTTGTATGATTTTTAAGCAGTTGGAAAGATGTGAAGTAAACGCGATTTTACACTCACAAGGGGCTAGAAAATCGAATTTCTTGACTTATTTAAAATTCAATATTCTTGGTATATATAGGCTTATTATGATGTGATACACCCATTTATATGATTTTTACGCAATTTGAAAAAAGTTACGTAAACGCGAGTTTACACCCACTAGAGTATATAAAATGAATTTCATGACTTGTTGAAAACTCACTATAGGCAAGAAAATCGATTTTCATGACATGTTGGAAACTCAATATTCTTGGTATATATAGTTTTATATTGATCTAATACATCCATTTTTATGACTTTTACGCAGTTTGAGACACGTTTAGAAAACGCGATTTTACACTCTCCATTCATTCATTCATTCATTCATTATCTGTTTACCCTCCTCATATGTGGGTTTTACACCCCCCAGGACTTACAAGCGGGTGCCTGGGGTCAGAGGCCCGTCGAGGAGCAGACACTCATGGATCAGACAGAGCAGCCAGGATGGTCGATCAGCCCGATGCCTGGTATGGGATGAAGGAAGTAGATGAAAGGAAATATACGTGAAATGGATGAAAGAAAGGTGATGATGGAGCAGTTGATGGAATGAATGGCGGGGGAAACCGGAGAACTCGGAGAAACCCCGCCCAGACGCCGCTTCGTCTACCACAAATCCCACATCAGGTCCCTGGGATTGAACCCGGGCCGCCTCGGTGGGAGGCGAGCGCTCTAACCACTCGACCACGGCGCCGCCTATTTTACACCCTCTAGCGGCTAGAAAATCGAATTTCATGACATGTTGAAAACTCAATATTCTTGGTATATAAAGGCTTATTATGATGTGATACACCCATTTATATGATTATTACGCAGTTTGAAACAGGTTAAGAAAACGCGATTTTACACTCACTAGCGGCAAGAAAATCGAATTTCATGACTTGTTGAAAACGCAATATTCTTGGTATATAGGGGTATATTCTCATGTGAGACATCTATTTATATGATTTTACGCAGTTTGAAAGAAGTTAAGTAAACGCGATTTTACACACACTAGAGGCTAGAAAATCGATTTTCATATGTTGAAAACTCAATATTCTTTGTATACAGAGGCTTATTAATGTAATACATCCATTTCTATGACGTTTACGCAGTTCGAAAGAGGTTACGAAAACGCGATTTTACACTCACTAGAGGCAAGAAAATCGAATTTCATGACTTGTTGAAAACTCAATATTCTTGGTATATAGAAACTTATTCTGATGTGATACATCCATTTATATAACTTTTACGTAGTTTGAAAGTAGTTAAACTAACGCGATTTTACACTCACTAGAGGCTAGAAAATCGATTTTCATGGCATGTTGAAAACTCAATGTTCTTGTTATTAATAGGGTTATTATGAGGTAACATATTCATTTTTATGACTTTTACGCAGTTTGAAAGAAGTTTTGAAAACGCGACTTTACACTCTCTAGCGGCTAGAAAATCGAATTTCATGACATGTTGAAAACTCAATGCTTCTGGTATATAGAGAATTATTGTGACGTGATACATCCATTTATAAACATTATACGCAGTTTGAAAGATGTGAAGTAAACGCGATTTTACACTCTTTAGGGGCTAGAATCGTATTTCTTGAGTTGTTGAAAGCCCAATATTCTTGGAATATACAGGCTTATTATGATGTGATACACCCATATGTATGATTTTTATGCAGTTTGAAAGAAGTTAAGTAAACGCGATTTTACACTCACTACAGTATAGAAAATCGAATTTCTTGACTTGTTGAAAACTCAATATTCTTGGTATACAGAGGCTTATTATGAGATGATACACCCATTTATGTGATTTTTACGCAGTTTGAAAGAAGTGTGGAAAGCGCGACTTTACACTCACTAGGGGCTAGAAAATCGAATTTCTTGATTTGTTGAAAACTCCATATTCTTGGCATATAGAGGCTTATTATGAGATGATACACCCATTTAAATAATTTTTAACCAGTTTAAAAGATGTGAAGTAAACGCGATTTTACACTCACTAGGGGCTAGAAAATCGAATTTCTTGAATTGTTGAAAACTCAATATTCTTGTTATATAGAGGCTTATAACGATGTGATACATCCGTTTATATGATTTTAACGCGGTTTGAAAGAAGTGTGGAAAGCGCGATTTTACACTCACTAGGGGCTAGAAAATCGAATTTCTTTACTTGTTGAAAACTCAATATTCTTGGTATATACAGGCTTATTATGATGTGATACACCCATTTATATGATTTTAATTGCAGTTTGAAGGAAGTGTTGAAAGCGCGATTTTACACTATTTAGGGGCTAGAAAATCAAATCTCTGACTTGTTGAAACCTCAATATTCTTGGTAAATACAGGCTTATTATGATTTGATACACCCATTTATATGATTTTTCCGCAGTTTGAAAGAAGTGTGGAAAGCGCGAGTTTACACTCACTAGGGACTAGAATATCGAATTTCTTGATTTGTTGAAAACTCAATATTCTTGGTATGTAGAGGCTTATTATAATGTGATACACCCGTTTATATGATTTTTAAGCAGTTTGAAAGAAGTTAAGTAAACGCGATTTTACACTCACTATAGTATAGAAAATCGAATTTCTTGACTTGTTGAAAACTCAATAATCTTGGTATACAGAGGCTTATTATGAGATGATACACCCATTTATATGATTTTTACGCGGTTTGAAAGAAGTGTGGAAAGCGCGACTTTACACTCACTAGGGGCTAGAAAATCCAATTTCATGACTTGTTGAAAGCTCAATATTCTTGGCAAATAGAGGCTTATTATGATGTGATAGACCCATTCATATGATACACCCATTTATATGATTTTTCCACAGTTTGAAAGAAGTGTGGAAAGCGCGACTTTACACTCACTAGGGGCTAGAAAATCGAATTTCTTGATTTGTTGAAAACTCCATATTTTTGGCATATAGAGGTTTATTATGAGATGATACACCCATTTGTATGATTTTTAAGCAGTTTGAAGGATGTGAAGTAAACGTGATTTTACACTCACTAGGGGCTAGAAAATCGAATTTCTTGACTTGTTGAAAAATCAATATTCTTGGTAAATAGAGGCTTATTATAATGTGATACACCCATTTATATGATTTTTACGCATTTTGAAAGATGTGAAGTAAACGCGATTTTACACTCACAAGGGGCTAGAAAATCGAATTTCTTGACTTGAAAACTCAATATTCTTGGTATATAGAGGCTTATAATGATGTGATACATCCATTTATATGATCTTTACGCAGTTTGAGGGAAGTGTGGAAAGCGCGATTTTACACTCACTAGGGGCTAGAAAATCGATTTTCATGGCATGTTGAAAACTCAATGTTCTTGTTATTAATAGTGTTATTATGATGTAACATATTCATTTTTATGACTTTTACGCAGTTTGAAAGAAGTTTTGAAAACGCGACTTTACATTCTCTAGCGGCTAGAAAATCGAATTTCATGACATGTTGAAAACTAGATATTTTTGGTATATAGACGCTTATTATGATGTGATACATCCATTTATGTGACTTTTACGCAGTTCGAAAGAGTTTAAGAAAACGCGAACTCACTAGAGGCTAGAAAATCGATTTTCATGACATGTTGAAAACTCAATGCTTCTGGTATATAGAGACTTATTGTGATGTGATACATCCATTTATAAACATTATACGCAGTTTGAAAGATGTGAAGTAAACGCGATTTTACTCTCTTTAGGGGCTAGAATCGTATTTCTTGAGTTGTTGATAGCCCAATATTCTTGGAATATAGAGGCTTATTATGATGTGATACACCCATATGTATGATTTTTATGCAGTTTGAAAGAAGTTAAGTAAACGCGATTTTACACTCACTACAGTATAGAAAATCGAATTTCTTGACTGCTTGAAAACTCAATATTCTTGGTATACAGAGGCTTATTATGAGATGATACACCCATTTATGTGATTTTTACGCAGTTTGAAAGATGTGTGGAAAGCGCGACTTTACACTCACTAGGGGCTAGAAAATCGAATTTCTTGATTTGTTGAAAACTCCATATTCTTGGCATATAGAGGCTTATTATGAGATGATACACCCATTTGTATGATTTTTATGCAGTTTGAAAGAAGTTAAGTAAACGCGATTTTACACTCACTACAGTATAGAAAATCGAATTTCTTGACATGTTGAAAACTCAATAATCTTGGTATACAGAGGCTTATTATGAGATGATACACCCATTTATATGATTTTTACGCAGTTTGAAAGAAGTGTGGAAAGCGCGACTTTACACTCACTAGGGGCTAGAAAATCCAATTTCATGACTTGTTGAAAAGCTCAATATTCTTGGCAAATAGAGGCTTATTATGATGTGATAGACCAATTCATATAATACACCCATTTATATGATTTTTCCACTGTTAGAAAGAAGTGTGGAAAGCGCGACTTTACACTCACTAGGGGCTAGAAAATCGAATTTCTTGATTTGTTGAAAACTCCATATTCTTGGCATATAGAGGTTTATTATGAGATGATACACCCATTTGTATGATTTTTAAGCAGTTGGAAAGATGTGAAGTAAACGCGATTTTACACTCCCAAGGGGCTAAAAAATCGAATTTCTTGATTTGTTGAAAACTCCATATTCTTGGAATATAGAGGCTTATTTATGAGATGATACACCCATTTAAATAATTTTTAACCAGTTTGAAAGATGTGAAGTAAACGCGATTTTACACTCACTAGGGGCTAGAAAATCGAATTTCTTGAACTGTTGAAAAACTCAATATTCTGGTTATATAGAGGCTTATAACGATGTGATACATCCGTTTATATGATTTTTTACGCGGTTTGAAAGAAGTGTGGAAAGCGCGATTTTACACTCACTAGGGGCTAGAAAATGGAATTTCTCTACTTGTTGAAAACTCAATATTCTTGGTATATACAGGCTTATTATGATGTGATACACCCATTTATATGATTTTAATTGCAGTTTGAAGGAAGTGTGGAAAGCGCGAGTTTACACTCACTAGGGACTAGAAAATCGAATTTCTTGATTTGTTGAAAACTCAATATTCCTGCCTATATAGAGGCTTATTATAATGTGATACATCCGTTTATATGATTTTTCCGCAGTTTGAAAGAAGTGTGGAAAGCGCGAGTTTACACTCACTAGGGACTAGAATATCGAATTTCTTGATTTGTTGAAAACTCAATATTCTTGCTATATAGAGGCTTATTATAATGTGATACACCCGTTTATATGATTTTTACGCAGTTTGAAAGATGTGAAGTAAATGCGATTTTAGACTAACTAGGGGCTAGAAAATCGAGTTTCTTGATTTGTTGAAAACTCAATATTCTTGATATATAGAGGCTTATTATGAGATGATACGCCATTTATATGATTTTTAAGCAGTTTGAAAGAAGTTAAGTAAACGCGATTTTACACTCACTATAGTATAGAAAATCGAATTTCTTGACTTGTTGAAAACTCAATAATCTTGGTATACAGAGTCTTATTATGAGATGATACACCCATTTATATGATTTTTACGCAGTTTGAAAGAAGTGTGGAAAGCGCGACTTTACACTCACTAGGGGCTAGAAAATCCAATTTCATGACTTTTTGAAAGCTCAATATTCTTGGCAAATAGAGGCTTATTATGATGTGATAGACCCATTCATATGATACACCCATTTATATGATTTTTCACAGTTTGAAAGAAGTGTGGAAAGCGCGTCTTTACACTCACTAGGGCCTAGAAAATCGAATTTCTTGATTTGTTGAAAACTCCATATTCTTGGCATATACAGGTTTATTATGAGATGATACACCCATTTATATGATTTTTACGCATTTTGAAAGATGTGAAGTAACGCGATTTTACACTCACAAGGGGCCTAGAAAATCGAATTTCCTTGACTTGAAAACTCAATATTCTTGGTATATAGAGGCTTATAATGATGTGATACATCCATTTATATGATCCTTACGCAGTTTGAAGGAAGTGTGGAAAGCGCGATTTTACACTCCACTAGGGCTAGAAAATCGAATTTCTTGATTTGTTGAAAACTCAATATTCTTGGTATATAGAGGCTTATAATGAGATAATACGCCCATTTATATGATTTTTAAGCAGTTTGAAAAATGTGAAGTAAACGCGTTTTTACACTCACTAGGGGCTAGAAAATCGAATTTCTTGGTTTGTGAAAACTCCATATTCTTGGCATATAGAGGCTTATTATGAGATGATACACCCATTTGTATGATTTTTAAGCAGTTGGAAAGATGTGAAGTAAACGCGATTTTACACTCACAAGGGGCTAGAAAATCGAATTTCTTGACTTATTGAAATTCAATATTCTTGGTATATATAGGCTTATTATGATGTGATACACCCATTTATATGATTTTTACGCAGTTTGAAAGAAGTGTGGATAGCGCGATTTTACACTTAATAGGGGCTAGAAAATCGAATTTCTTGACTTGAAAACTCAATATTCTGGTATATAGAGGCTTATAATGATGTGATACATCCATTTATATGATCTTTACGCAGTTTGAAGGAAGTGTGGAAAGCGCGATTTTACACTCACTAGGGGCTAGAAAATCGATTTTCATGGCATGTTGAAAACTCGATGTTCTTGTTATTAATAGGGTTATTATGATGTAACATATTCATTTTTATGACTTTTACGCAGTTGAAAGAAGTTTTGAAAACGCGACCTTTACATTCTCTAGCGGCTAGAAAATCGAATTTCATGACATGTTGAAAACTAGATATTTTTGATATATAGAGGCTTATTATGATGTGATACATCCATTTATGTGACTTTTACGCAGTTCGAAAGAGTTTAAGAAAACGCGAACTCACTAGAGGCTAGAAAATCGATTTTCATGACATGTTGAAAACTCAATGCTTCTGGTATATAGAGACTTATTGTGATGTGATACATCCATTTATAATCATTATACGCAGTTTGAAAGATGTGAAGTAAACGCGATTTTACACTCTTTAGGGGCTAGAATCGTATTTCTTGAGTTGTTGAAAGCCCAATATTCTTGGAATATAGAGGCTTATTATGATGTGATACACCCATATGTATGATTTTTATGCAGTTTGAAAGAAGTTAAGTAAACGCGATTTTACACTCACTACAGTATAGAAAATCGAATTTCTTGACTGCTTGAAAACTCAATATTCTTGGTATACAGAGGCTTATTATTGAGATTATACACCCATTTATGTGATTTTTACGCAGTTTGAAAGAAGTGTGGAAAGCGCGACTTTACACTCACTAGGGGCTAGAAAATCGAATTTCTTGATTTGTTGAAAACTCCATATTCTTGGCATATAGAGGCTTATTATGAGATGATACACCCATTTGTATGATTTTTATGCAGTTTGAAAGAAGTTAAGTAAACGCGATTTTACACTCACTACAGTATAGAAAATCGAATTTCATGACTTGTTGAAAACTCAATAATCTTAGTATACAGAGGCTTATTATGATATGATACACCCATTTATATGATTTTTACGCACTTTGAAAGAAGTGAGGAAAGCGCGACTTTACACTCACTAGGGGCTAGAAAATCCAATTTCATGACTTGTTGAAAGCTCAATATTCTTGGCAAATAGAGGCTTATTGTGATGTGATAGACCCATTCATATGATACACCCATTTATATGATTTTTCCACAGTTTGAAAGAAGTGTGGAAAGCGCGACTTTACACTCACTAGGGGCTAGAAAATCGAATTTCTTGATTTGTTGAAAACTCCATATTCTTGGCATATAGAGGTTTATTATGAGATGATACACCCATTTGTATGATTTTTAAGCAGTTGGAAAGATGTGTAGTAAACGCGATTTTACACTCCCAAGGGGCTAGAAAATCGAATTTCTTGATTTGTTGAAAACTCCATATTCTTGGCATATAGAGGCTTATTATGAGATGATACACCCATTTAAATAATTTTTAACCAGTTTGAAAGATGTGAAGTAAACGCGATTTTACACTCACTAGGGGCTAGGAAAATCGAATTTCTTGAATTGTTGAAAACTCAATATTCTTGTTATATAGAGGCTTATAACGATGTGATACATCCGTTTATATGATTTTTACGCGGTTTGAAAGAAGTGTGGAAAGCGCGATTTTACACTCACTAGGGGCTAGAAAATCGAATTTCTTTACTTGTTGAAAACTCAATACTCTTGGTATATACAGGCTTATTATGATGTGATACACCCATTTATATGATTTTAATTGCAGTTTGAAGGAAGTGTTGAAAGCGCGATTTTACACTATTTAGAGGCTAGAAAATCAAATCTCTGACTTGTTGAAACCTCAATATTCTTGGTAAATACAGGCTTATTATGATTTGATACACCCATTTATATGATTTTTCCGCAGTTTGAAAGAAGTGTGGAAAGCGCGAGTTTACACTCACTAGGGACTAGAATATCGAAATTCTTGATTTGTTGAAAACTCAATATTCTTGCTATATAGAGGCTTATTATAATGTGATACACCCGTTTATATGATTTTTACGCAGTTTGAAAGATGTGAAGTAAATCCGATTTTAGACTAACTAGGGGCTAGAAAATCGAGTTTCCTGATTTGTTGAAAACACAATATTCTTGGTATATAGAGGCTTATTATGAGATGATACACCCATTTATATGATTTTTACGCAGTTTGAAAGAAGTTAAGTAAACGCGATTTTACACTCACTATAGTATAGAAAATCGAATTTCTTGACTTGTTGAAAACTCAATAATCTTGGTATACAGAGGCTTATTATGAGATGATACACCCATTTATATGATTTTTACGCAGTTTGAAAGAAGTGTGGAAAGCGCGACTTTACACTCACTAGGGGCTAGAAAATCCAATTTAATGACTTGTTGAAAGCTCAATATTCTTGGCAAATAGAGGCTTATTATGATGTGATAGACCCATTCATATGATACACCCATTCATATGATTTTTCCACAGTTTGAAAGAAGTGTGGAAAGCGCGACTTTACACTCACTAGGGGCTAGAAAATCGAATTTCTTGATTTGTTGAAAACTCCATATTCTTGGCATATAGAGGTTTATTATGAGATGATACACCCATTTGTATGAATTTTACGCATTTTGAAAGATGTGAAGTAAACGCGATTTTACACTCACAAGGGGCTAGAAAATCGAATTTCTTGACTTGAAAACTCAATGTTCTTGGTATATAGAGGCTTATAATGATGTGATACATCCATTTATATGATCTTTACGAAGTTTGAAGGAAGTGTGGAAAGCGCGATTTTACACTCACTAGGGGCTAGAAAATCTTATTTCTTGATTTGTTGATAACTCAATATTGTTGGTATATAGAGGCTTATAATGAGATAATACGCCCATTTATATGATTTTTAAGCAGTTTGAAAAATGTGAAGTAAACGCGTTTTTACACTCACTAGGGACTAGAAAATCGGATTTCTTGGATTGTGAAAAACTCCATATTCTTGGCATATAGAGGCTTATTATGAGATGAGACACCCATTTGTATGATTTTTAAGCAGTTGGAAAGATGTGAAGTAAACGCGATTTTACACTCACAAGGGGCTAGAAAATCGAATTTCTTGACTTATTGAAAATTCAATATTCTTGGTATATATAGGCTTATTATGATGTGATACACCCATTTATATGATTTTTACGCAGTTTGAAAGAAGTGTGGAAAGCGCGATTTTACACTCAATAGGGGCTAGAAAATCGAATTTCTTGACTTGAAAACTCAATATTCTTGGTATATAGAGGCTTATAATGATGTGATACATCCATTTATATGATCTTTACGCAGTTTGAAGGAAGTGTGGAAAGCGCGATTTTACTCTCACTAGGGGCTAGAAAATCGAATTTCTTTACTTGTTGAAAATTCAATATTCTTGATAAATAGAGGCTTATTATAATGTGATACACACATTTATATGATTTTAATGCAGTTTGAAAGAAGTATTGAAAGCGCCATTTTACAGTAATTAGGGGGTAGAAATTCAAATTTCTTGATTTGTTGAAACCTCAATATTCTCGGTAAATACAGGCTTATTATGATGTGATACACCCATTTATATGATTTTTCCGCAGTTTGAAAGAAGTGTGGAAAGAGCGAGATTACTCTCACTAGGGACTAGAATATCGAATTTCTTGATTTGTTGAAAACTCAATATTCTTGGTATATAGAGGCTTATTATAATGTGATACGCCCGTTTATATGATTTTTACGCAGTTTGAAACAGGTTAAGAAAACACGATTTTACACTCACTAGAGGCAAGAAAATCGAATTTCACGACTTGTTGAAAACTCAATATTCTTGGTATATAGGGGTATATTCTCATGTGATGCATCTATTTATATGACTTTTACGCAGTTTGAAAGAAGTTAAGTAAACGCGATTTTACACTCACTAGAGGCTAGAAAATGGATTTTCATGACATGTTACAAAACTCAATATTCTTCTTATATATAGGTTTATTATGATGTAATATATCCATTTTTATGACTTTTACGTACTTTTAAAGAGGTTAAGAAAACGCGAGTTTACTCTCACTAGAGGCTAGAAAATCGAATTTCATGACTTGTTGAAAACTCAATATTCTTGGTAGATAGAAGCTTATTTTGATGTGATACATCCATTTATATGACTTTTACGCAGTTTGATAGAAGTTACGAAAACGCGATTCTAAACTCACTACAGGCTAGAAAATCGAATTTCATGACATGTTGAAAACTCAAATATTCTTGGTATATAGAGGCTTATTATGACGCGATACACCCATTTATATGATTTTTAAGCAGTTAGAAAGATGTGAAGTAAACGCGATTTTACACTCCCTAGGGGCTAGAAAATCGAATATCTTGACTTGCTGAATACTCAATATTCTTGGAATATAGAGGCTTATTATGATGTGATACGCCCATATATATGATTTTTATGGAGTTTGAAGCGCGATTTTACACTCACTACAGTATAGAAAATCGAATTTCTTGACTTGTTGAAAACTCAATATTCTGGATATATAGAGGCTTATTATGATGTGATACACCCATTTATACGATTTTTACGCAGTTTGAAAGAAGTGTGGAAAGCGCGATTTTACACTCACTAGGGGCTAGAAAATCCAATTTCTTGATTTGTTGATAACTCAATATTCTTGGTATATAGAGGCTTATTATGAGATGATACGCCCATTTATATGATTTTTAAGCAGTTGGAAGATGTGAAGTAAACGGGATTTTACACTCATTAGGGGCTAGAAAATCGTATTTCTTGACTTGTTGAAAAGTCAATATTCTTGGTATATACAGGCTTATTATGATATGATACACTCATTTATATGATTTTTACGCAGTTTGATAGAAGTTTGGAAAGCGCGATTTATACTCACTAGGGGCTAGAAAATCGAATTTCTTGATTTGTTGAAAACTCAATATTCTTGGTAAATAGAGGGTTATTATGATGTGATACACCCATTTATATGATTTTTCCGGAGTTTGAAAGAAGTGTGGAAAGCGCGAGTTTACAATCACTAGGGACTAGAATATCGAATTTCTTGATTTGGTGAAAACTCAATATTCCTGGTATATAGAGGCTTATTATGAGATGTTACGCCCATTTATATGATTTTTAAGCAGTTTGAAAGATGTGAAGTAAACGCGATTTTACACTCACTAGGGGCTAGAAAATCGAATTTCTTGACTTATTGAAAACTCAATATTCTTAGAATATAGAGGCTTATTATGATGTGATACACCCATTTATATGATTTTTACGCAGTTTGAAAGAAGTGTGGAAAGCGCGATTTTACACTCACTAGGGGCTAGAAAATCGAATTTCTTGACTTGTTGAAAATTCAATATTCTTGATAAATAGAGGCTTATTATAATGTGATACACACATCTATATGATTTTAATGCAGTTTGAAAGAAGTATTGAAAGCGCCATTTTACACTAATTAGGGGCTAGAAAATCAAATTTCTTGACTTGTTGAAACCTCAATATTCTCGGTAAATACAGGCTTATTATGATGTGATACACCCATTTATATGATTTTTCCGCAGTTTGATAGAAGTGTGGAAAGCGCGAGTTTACACTCACTAGGGACTAGAATATCGAATTTCTTGATTTGTTGAAAACTCAATTTTCTTGGTATATAGAGGCTTATTATAATGTGATACGCCCGTTTATATGATTTTTACGCAGTTTGAAACAGGTTAAGAAAACACGATTTTACACTCACTAGAGGCAAGAAAATCGAATTTCATGACTTGTGAAAACTCAATATTCTTGGGAAATAGAGGCTTATTATGATGTGATACACCCATTTATATGATTTTTACGCAGTTTGAAAGAAGTTTGGAAGGCGCGATTTTAGACTCACTAGGGGCTAGAAAATCGAATTTCTTGATTTGTTGAAAATTCAATATTCTTGATAAATGGAGGCTTATTATAATGTGATACACACATTTATATGATTTTAATGCACTTTGAAAGAAGTGTTGAAGGCGCCATTTTACACTAATTAGGGGCTAGAAAATCAAATTTCTTGACTTGTTGAAACCTCAATATTCTTGGTAAATACAGGCTTATTATGATGTGATACACCCATTTATATGATTTTTCCGCAGTTTGAAAGAAGTGTGGAAAACGCGAGTTTACACTCACTAGGGACTAGAATATCGAATTTCTTGATTTGTTGAAAACTCAATATTCTTGGTATATACAGGCTTATTATAATGTGATACACCCGTTTATTTGATTTTTACGCAGTTTGAAAGATGTGAAGTAAACGCGATTTTAGACTAACTAGGGGTTAGAAAATCGTATTTCTTGACTTGTTGAAAACTCAATATTCTTGGTATATACAGGCTTATTATGAGATGAAACGCCCATTTAAATGATTTTTAAGCAGTTTGACAGATAAGAAGTAAACGTGATTTTACACTCACTAGGGGCTAGAAAATCGAATTTCTTGACGTGTTGAGAACTCAATATTTTTGGTAAATAGAGGCACCCATTTATATGATTTTTACGCAGTTTGAAAGATGTGAAGTAAACGCGAGTTTACACTCACAAGGAGCTAGAAAATCCAATTTCTTGACTTGAAAACTCAAATTCTTGGTATATATAGTGGCTTATAATGATGTGATACACCCATTTATATGATTTTTACACAGTTTGAAACAAGTGCGGAAAACGCGAATTTACACTCACTTGGGGCAAGAAAATTGAATTTCTTGACTTGTTGAAAACTCAATATTCTTGGTAAATAGGGGCTTATTATGATGTGATACACCCATTTATATGATTTTTACGCAGTTTGAAAGAAATTTGGAAGGCGCGATTTTAGACTCACTAGGGGCTAGAAAATCGAATTTCCCTATTTGTTGAAAATTCAATATTCTTGATAAATAGAGGCTTATTATAATGTGATACATACATTTATATGATTTTAATGCACTTTGAAAGAAGTGTTGAAAGCGCCATTTTACACTAATTAGGGGCTAGAAAATCAAATTTCTTGACTTGTTGAAACCTCAATATTCTTGGTAAATACAGGCTTATTATGATGTGATACACCCATTTATATGATTTTTCCGCAGTTTGAAAGAAGTGTGGAAAACGCGAGTTTACACTCACTAGGGACTAGAATATCGAATTTCTTGATTTGTTGAAAACTCAATATTCTTGGTATATACAGGCTTATTATAATGTGATACACCCGTTTATTTGCTTTTTACGCAGTTTGAAAGATGTGAAGTAAACGCGATTTTAGACTAATTAGGGGTTAGAAAATCGTATTTCTTGACTTGTTGAAAACTCAATATTCTTGGTATATACAGGCCTATTATGAGATGAAACGCCCATTTAAATGATTTTTAAGCAGTTTGACAGATAGGAAGTAAACGTGATTTTACACTCACTAGGGGCTAGAAAATCGAATTTCTTGACGTGTTGAAAACTCAATATTTTTGGTAAATAGAGGCTTATTATAATGTGATACACCCATTTATATGATTTTTACGCAGTTTGAAAGATGTGAAGTAAACGCGATTTTACACTCACAAGGAGCTAGAAAATCCAATTTCTTGACTTGAAAACTCAATATTCTTGGTATATATAGAGGCTCATAATGATGTGATACACCCATTTATATGACTTTTACGCAGTTTGAAAGAGGTGTGGAAAGCGCGATTTTACACTCACTAGGGGCTAGAAAATCGAATTTCTTGACTTATTGAAAACTCAGTATTCTTGGTATATAGAGGCTTATTATGATGTGATACACCCATTTATATGATTTTTACGCAGTTTGAAACAAGTGCGGAAAACGCGAATTTACACTCACTTGGGGCAAGAAAATCGAATTTCTTGACTTGTTGAAAACTCAATATTCTTGGTAAATAGGGGCTTATTATGATGTGATACACCCATTTATATGATTTTTACGCAGTTTGAAAGAAGTGTGGAAAGCGCGATTTTACACTCACTAGGGGCTAGAAAATCGAATTTCTTTCTTGTCTAAAACTCAATATTCTTGGTATATAGAGGCTTATTATGAGATGATACACCCATTTATATGATTTTTAAGCACTTTGAAAGATGTGAAGTAAACGCGATTTTACACTCACTAGGGGCTAGAAAATCGAATTTCTTGACTTGTTGAAAACTCAATATTCTTGGGAAATAGAGGCTTATTATAATGTGATACACCCATTTGTATGAGTTTTACGCAGATTGAAAGAAGTGTGGAAAGCGCGATTTTACACTCACTAGGGGCTAGAAAATCGAATTTCTTGACTTATTGAAAACTCAATATTCTTGGTATATAGAGGCTTATTATGATGTGATACACCCATTTATATGATTTTTACGCAGTTTGAAAGAAGTTTGGAAGGCGCGATTTTAGACTCACTAGGGGCTAGAAAATCGAATTTCTTGATTTGTTGAAAATTCAGTATTCTTGATAAATAGAGGCTTATTATAATGTGATACACACATTTATATGATTTTAATGCACTTTGAAAGAAGTGTTGAAAGCGCCATTTTACACTAATTATGGGCTAGAAAATCAAATTTCTTGACTTGTTGAAACCTCAATATTCTTGGTAAATACAGGCTTATTATGATGTGATACACCCATTTATATGATTTTTCCGCCGTTTGAAAGAAGTGTGGAAAACGCGAGTTTACACTCACTAGGGACAAGAATATCGAATTTCTTGATTTGTTGAAAACTCAATATTCTTGGTATATACAGGCTTATTATAATGTGATACACCCGTTTATTTGATTTTTACGCAGTTTGAAAGATGTGAAGTAAACGCGATTTTAGACTAACTAGGGGTTAGAAAATCGTATTTCTTGACTTGTTGAAAACTCAATATTCTTGGTATATACAGGCTTATTATGAGATGAAACGCCCATTTAAATGATTTTTAAGCAGTTTGACAGATAAGAAGTAAACGTGATTTTACACTCACTAGGGGCTAGAAAATCGAATTTCTTGACGAGTTGAAAACTCAATATTTTTGGTAAATAGAGGCTTATTATAATGTGATACACCCATTTATATGATTTTTACGCAGTTTGAAAGATGTGAAGTAAACGCGATTTTACACTCACAAGGGGCTAGAAAATCCAATTTCTTGACTTGAAAACTCAATATTCTTGGTATATATAGAGGCTTATAATGATGTGATACACCCATTTATATGAATTTTTTGCAGTTTGAAAGAGGTGTGGAAAGCGCGATTTTACACTCACTAGGGGCTAGAAAATCTAATTTCTTGACCTATTGAAAACTCAATATTCTTGGTATATGGAGGCTTATTATGATGTGATACACCCATTTATATGATTTTTACGCAGTTTGAAACAAGTGCGGAAAACGCGAATTCACATTCACTTGGGGCAAGAAAATCGAATTTCTTGACTTGTTGAAAACTCAATATTCTTTGTAAATAGGGGCTTATTATGATGTGATACACCCATTTATATGATTTTTTCGCAGTTTGAAAAAAGTATTGAAAGCGCCATTTTACACTAATTAGGGGCTAGAAAATCGAATTTCCTGACTTGTTGAAAATTCAATATTCTTGATAAATAGAGGCTTATTATAATGTGATACACACATTTATATGAATTTAGTGCAGTTTGAAAGAAGTGTGGAAAGCACCATTTTACACTAATTAGGGGCTAGAAAATCAAATTTCTTGACTTGTTGAAACCTCAATATTCTTGGTAAATACAGGCTTATTATGTTGTGATACACCCATTTATATGATTTTTCCGCAGTTTGAAAGAAGTGTGGAAAGCGCGAGTTTACACTCACTAGGGACTAGAATATCGAATTTCTTGATTTGCTGAAAACTCAATATTCTAGCTAAATAGAGGCCTATGTGATACACCCATTTATATGATTTTTACGCAGTTTGAAATAAGTGTGGAGGGCGCGGTTTTACACTCACAAGGGGCTAGAAAATCGAGTTTCTTGACTTGTTGATAACTCAATAATCTTGGTAAATAGAGGCTTATTATAATGTGATACACCCATTGATATGATTTTTACGCATTTTGAAAGATGTGAAGTAAACGCGATTTTACACCCACTAGGGGCTAGAACATCGAATTTCTTGACTTGTTGAAAACTCAATATTCTTGGTAAATAGAGGCTTATTATAATGTGATACACCCATTTATATGATTTTTACGCATTTTCAAAGATGTGAAGTAAACGGGATTTTACACTCACTAGGGGCTAGAAAATCGAATTTCTTGACTAGTTGAAAACTCAATATTCTTGGTATATAGAGGCTTATAATGATGTGATACACCCATTGATATGATTTTACGCAGTTTGAAGAAAGTGTGGAAAGCGCGATTTTACACTCACTAGGGGCTAGAAAATCAAATTTCTTGATTTGTTGATAACTCAATATTCTTGGTAAATAGAGGCTTATTATAATATGATACACCCATTTATATGATTTTTACGCATTTTGAAAGATGTGAAGTAAACGCGATTTTACACCCACTAGGGGCTAGAACATCGAATTTCTTGACTTGTTGAAAACTCAATATTCTTGGTAAATAGAGGGTTATTATAATGTGATACACCCATTTATATGATTTTTACGCAGATTGAAAGAAGTGTGGAAAACGCGAATTCACATTCACTTGGGGCAAGAAAATCGAATTTCTTGACTTATTGAAAACTCAATATTCTTGGTATATAGAGGCTTATTATGTGATACACCCATTTATATGATTTTTACGCAGTTTGAAAAAGATTGGAAGGCGCGATTTTAGACTCACTAGGGGCTAGAAAATCGAATTTCCTGACTTGTTGAAAATTCAATATTCTTGATAAATAGAGGCTTATTATAATGTGATACACACATTTATATGATTTTAGTGCAGTTTGAAAGAAGTGTGGAAAGCACCATTTTACACTAATTAGGGGCTAGAAAATCAAATTTCTTGACTTGTTGAAACCTCAATATTCTTGGTAAATACAGGCTTATTATGATGTGATACACCCATTTATATGATTTTTCCGCAGTTTGAAAGAAGTGTGGAAAGCGCGAGTTTACACTCACTAGGGACTAGAAAATCGAATTTCTTGATTTGTTGAAAACTCAATATTCTTGGTATATAGAGGCTTATTATAATGTGATACGACCGTTTATATGATTTTTACGCAGTTTGAAACAGGTTAAGAAAACGCGATTTTACACTCACTAGAGGCAAGAAAATCGAATTTCATGACTTGTTGAAAACTCAATATTCTTGGTATATAGGGGTATATTCTCATGTGATGCATCTATTTATATGACTTTTACGCAGTTTGAAAGAACTTAAGTAAACGCGATTTTACACTCACTAGAGGCTAGAAAATGGATTTTCATGACATGTTACAAAACTCAATATTCTTGTTATATATAGGTTTATTAAATCCATTTTTTATGACTTTTACGTACCTTTAAAGAGGTTAAGAAAACGCGACTTTACTCTCACTAGAGGCTAGAGAATCGAATTTCATGACTTGTTGAAAACTCAATATTCTTGGTATATAGAAGCTTATTATCATGTGATACATCCATTTATATGACTTTTACGCAGTTTGATAGAAGTTAAGAAAACGCGATTTTAAACTCACTACAGGCTAGAAAATCGAATTTCGTGACATGTTGAAAACTCAAATAATCTTGGTATAAAGAGGCTTATTATGACGTGATACACCCATTTATATGATTTTTAAGCAGTTTGAAAGATGTGAAGTAAACGCGATTTTACACTCCCTAGGGGCTAGAAAATCGAATATCTTGACTTGTTGAAAACTCAATATTCTTGGAATATAGAGGCTTATTATGATGTGATACGCCCATATATATGATTTTTATGCAGTTTGAAACGCGATTTTACACTCACTACAGTATAGAAAATCGATTTTCTTGACTTGTTGAAAACTCAATATTCTGGGTATATGGAGGCTTATTATGATGTGAAACACCCATTTATATGATTTTTACGCAGTTTGAAAGAAATTTGGAAGGCGCGATTATAAACTCACTAGGGGTTAGATAATCGAATTTCTTGATTTGTTGAAAACTCAATATTCTAGGTAAATAGAGGCTTATGTGATACACCCATTTATACGATTTTTACGCAGTTTGAAAGAAGTGTGGATAGCGCGAATTTACACTCACAAGGGGCTAGAAAATCGAGTTTCTTGACTTGTTGATAACTCAATAATCTTGGTAAATAGAGGCTTATTATAATGTGATACACCCATTTATATGATTTTTACACATTTTCAAAGATGTGAAGTAAACGCGATTTTACACTCACTAGGGGCTAGAAAATCGAATGTCTTGATTTGTTGAAAACTCCATATTCTTGGCATATAGAGGGTTATTATGAGATGGTACACACATTTATATGATTTGTAAGCAGTTTGAAAGATGTGAAGTAAACGCGATTTTACACTCACTTGGGGCTAGAAAATCGAATTTCTTTACTTGTTGAAAACTCAATATTCTTGGTATATACAGGCTTATTATGAAGTGATACGCCCATTTATATGATTTTTAAGGAGTTTGAAAGATGTGAAGTAAACGCGATTTTACACTCACTAGGGGCTAGAAAATCGAATTTCTTGACTTGTTGAAAACTCAATATGCTTGGTAAATAGAGGCTTATTATAATGTGATACACCCATTTATATGATTTTTACGCAGTTTGAAAGATGTGAAGTAAACGCGCTTTTACACTCACTAGGGGCTACAAAATCGAATCTCTTGACTTGTTAAAAACTCACTATACTTGGTATATAGAGGGTTATTATGAGATGATACACCCATTTATATGATTTTTACGCAGTTTGAAAGCAGTGTGGAAAGAGCGAATTTACACTCACTAGGGGCTAGAAAATCGAATTTCTTGACTTGATGAAAACTCACTATTCTTGGTATATAGAGGGTTATTATGAGATGATACACCCATTAATATGATTTTTACGCAGTTTGAAAGAAATGTGGAAAGCGCGATTTTACACTCACTAGGGGCTAGAAAATCAAATTTCTTGACTTGTTAAAAACTCAATATTCTTGGTTTATGGAGGCTTATAATGATGTGATACACCCATTTATATGATTTTTACGCAGTTTGAAAGAAATGTGGAAAGCGCGATTTTACACTTACTAGGGGCTAGAAAATCGAATTTCTTGATTTGTTAATAACTCAATATTCTTGATATATAGAGGCTTATTATGAGATGATACGCCCATTTATATGATTTTTAAGCAGTTTGAAAGATGTGAAGTAAGCGCGATTTTACACTCACTAGGGGCTAGAAAATCGAATGTCTTGATTTGTTGAAAACTCCATATTTTTGGCATATAGAGGGTTATTATGAGATGGTACACACATTTATATGATTTGTAAGCAGTTTGAAAGATGTGAAGTAAACGCGATTTTACACTCACAAGGGGCTAGAAAATCGAATTTCTTGACTTGTTGAAAACTCAATATTCTTGGTATATACAGGCTTATTATGAGATGGAACGTCCATTTAAATGATTTTTAAGCAGTTTGAAAGATAAGAAGTAAACGTGATTTTACACTCACTAGGGGCTAGAATATCGAATTTCTTGACTTGTTGAAAACTCAATATTTTTGGTAAATAGAGGCTTATTATAATTCGATACACCCATTTATATGATTTTTACGCAGTTTGAAAGATGTGAAGTAAACGCGATTTTACACTCACAAGGGGCTAGAAAATCCAATTTCTTGACTTATTGAAAACTCAATATTCTTGGTATATAGAGGCTTATTATGATGTGATACACCCATTTATATGATTTTTACGCAGTTTGAAAAAGTTTGGAAGGCGCGATTTTAGACTCACTAGGGGCTAGAAAATCGAATTTCCTGACTTGTTGAAAATTCAATATTCTTGATAAATAGAGGCTTATTATAATGTGATACACACATTTATATGATTTAAGTGCAGTTTGAAAGAAGTGTTGAAAGCGCCATTTTACACTAATTAGGGGCTAGAAAATCAAATTTCTTGACTTGTTGAAACCTCAATATTCTTGGTAAATACAGGCTTATTATGATGTGATACACCCATTTATATGATTTTTCCGACGTTTCAAAGAAGTGTGGAAAGCGAGAGTTTACACTCACTAGGGACTAGAATATCGAATTTCTTGATTTGTTGAAAACTCAATATTCTTGGTATATACAGGCTTAGTATAATGTGATACACTCGTTTATATGATTTTTACGCAGTTTGAAAGATGTGAAGTAAACGCGATTTTAGACTAACTAGGGGTTAGAAAATCGTATTTCTTGACTTGTTGAAAACTCAATATTCTTGGTATATACAGGCTTATTATGAGATGAAACGCCCATTTAAATGATTATTAAGCAGTTTGAAAGATGTGAAGTAAGCGCGATTTTACACTCACTAGGGGCTAGAAAATCGAATGTCTTGATTTGTTGAAAACTCCATATTCTTGGCATATAGAGGGTTATTATGAGATGGTACACACATTTATATGATTTGTAAGCAGTTTGAAAGATGTGAAGTAAACGCGATTTTACACTCACTTGGGGCTAGAAAATCGTATTTCTTTAGTTGTTGAAAACTCAATATTCTTGGTATATACAGGCTTATTATGAAGTGATACGCCCATTTATATGATTTTTAAGGAGTTTGAAAGATGTGAAGTAAACGCGATTTTACACTCACTAGGGGCTAGAAAATCGAATTTCTTGACTTGTTGAAAACTCACTATACTTGGTATATAGAGGCTTATTATGAGATGATACACCCATTTATATGATTTTTACGCAGTTTGAAAGCAGTGTGGAAAGAGCGAATTTACACTCACTAGGGGCTAGAAAATCGAATTTCTTGACTTGTTGAAAACTCACTATTCTTGGTATATAGAGGCTTATTATGAAGTGATACGCCCATTTATATGATTTTTAAGGAGTTTGAAACATGTGAAGTAAACGCGATTTTACACTCACTAGGTGCTAGAAAATCGAATTTCTTGACTTGTTGAAAACTCAATATTCTTGGTAAATAGAGGCTTATTATCATGTGATACACCCATTTATATGATTTTTCCGCAGTTTGAAAGAAGTGTGGAAAGCGCCATTTTACACTAATTAGGGGCTAGAAAATCAAATTTATTGACTTGTTGAAACCTCAATATTCTTGGTAAATACAGGCTTATTATAATGTGATACACCCATTTATATGATTTTTCCGCAGTTTGAAGGAAGTGTGGAAGGCGCGATTTTACACTCACTAGGGGCCAGAAAATCAAATTTCTTGATTTGTTGAAAACTCCATATTCTTGGCATATAGAGGCTTATTATGAGATGATACACCCATTTATATGATTTTTAGGCAGATTGAAAAAAGTGTGGAAAGCGCGATTTTACACTCACTAGGGGCTAGAAAATCGAATTTCTTGACTTATTGAAAACTCAATATTCTTGGTATATGGAGGCTTATAATGATGTGATACACCCATGCATATGATTTTTACGCAGTTTGAAAGAAGAGTGGAAAGCGCGATTTTACACTCACTAGGGGCTAGAAAATCGAATTTCTTACTTGTTGAAAACTCAATATTCTTGGTATATAGAGGCTTATTATGAGATGATACACCCATTTATATGACTTTTAAGCAGTTTGAAAGATGTGAAGTAAACGTGCTTTTACACTCACTAGGGGCTACAAAATCGAATTTCTTGACTTGTTAAAAACTCACTATACTTGGTGTATAGAGGCTTATTATGAGATGATACACCCATTTATATGATTTTTACGCAGTTTGAAAGCAGTGTGGAAAGAGCGAATTTACTTTCACTAGGGGCTAGAAAATCGAATTTCTTGACTTGTTGAAAACTCACTATTCTTGGTATATAGAGGCTTATTATGAGATGATACACCCATTTATATGATTTTTACGCAGTTTGAAAGAAATGTGGAAAGCGCGATTTTACACTTACTAGGGGCTAGAAAATCGAATTTCTTGATTTGTTAATAACTCAATATTCTTGGTATATAGAGGTTTATTATGAGATGATACGCCCATTTATATGATTTTTAAGCAGTTTGAAAGCTGTGAAGTAAGCGCGATTTTACACTCACTAGGGGCTAGAAAATCGAATGTCTTGATTTGTTGAAAACTCCATATTCTTGGCATATAGAGGGTTATTATGAGATGGTACACACATTTATATGATTTGTAAGCAGTTTGAAAGATGTGAAGTAAACGCGATTTTACACTCACTTGGGGCTAGAAAATCATTTTTTTCTTTACTTGTTGAAAACTCAATATTCTTGGTATATACAGGCTTATTATGAAGTGATACGCCCATTTATATGATTTTTAAGGAGTTTGAAAGATGTGAAGTAAGCGCGATTTTACACTCACTAGGGGCTAGAAAATCGAATGTCTTGATTTGTTGAAAACTCCATATTCTTGGCATATAGAGGGTTATTATGAGATGGTACACACATTTATATGATTTGTAAGCAGTTTGAAAGATGTGAAGTAAACGCGATTTTACACTCACTAGGGGCTAGAAAATCGAATTTCTTGACTTGTTGAAAACTCAATATGCTTGGTAAATAGAGGCTTATTATAATGTGATACACCCATTTATATGAGTTTTACACATATTGAAAGAAGTGTGGAAAGCGCGATTGTTCACTCACTAGGGGCTAGGAAATCGAATTTCTTGACTTCTTGAAAACTCAATATTCTTGGTATATAGAGGCTTATTATGATGTGATACACCCATTTATATGATTTTTACGCAGTTTGTAAGAAGTTTGGAAGGCGCGATTTTACACTCACTAGGGGCTAGAAAATCGAATTTCTTGATTTGTTGAACACTCAATATTCTTGGTATAAAGAGGCTTATTATGAGATGATACGCCAATTTATATAATTTTTAAGCAGTTTGAAAGATGTGAAGTAAACGCGATTTTACACTCACAAGGGGCTAGAAAATCGAATTTCTTGACTTGTTGAAAACTCAATATTCTTGGTATATACAGGCTTATTATGAGATGAAACGCCCATTTAAATGATTTTTAAGCAGTTTGAAAGATAAGAAGTAAACGTGATTTTACACTCACTAGGGGCTAGAAAATCGAATTTCTTGACTTGTTGAAAACTCAATATTTTTGGTAAATAGAGGCTTATTATAATTCGATACACCCATTTATATGATTTTTACGCAGTTTGAAAGATGTGAACTAAACGCGATTTTACACTCACAAGGGGCTAGAAAATCCAATTTCTTGACTTGAAAACTCAATACTCTTGGTATATGTAGAGGCTTATAATGATGTGATACACCCATTTATATGATTTTTACTCAGTTTGAAAGAAGTGTGGAAAGCGCGATTTTACACTCACTAGGGCCTGAAAATCGAATTTCTTGACTTGTTGAAAACTCAATATTCTTGGTAAATAGGGGCTTATTATGATGTGATACACACATTTATATGATTTTTCCGCAGTTTGAAAGAAGTGTGGAAAGCGTGATTTTACACTCACTAGGGGCTAGAAAATCGAATTTCTTACTTGTTGAAAACTCAATATTCTTGGTATATAGAGGCATATTATAAGATGATACATCCATTTATATGATTTTTAAGCAGTTTGAAAGATGTGAAGTAAACGCGCTTTTACACTCACTAAGGGCTACAAAATCGAATTTCTTGACTTGTTGAAAACTCACTATACTTGGTATATAGAGGCTTATTATGAGATGATACACCCATTTATGTGATTTTTACGTAGTTTGAAAGATGTGAAGTAAACGCGATTTTACACTTACTAGGGATTAGAAAATCGAATTTCTTGACTTGTTGAAAACTCAATATTCTTGGTATATAGAGGCTTATTATGATGTGATACAACCATTTATATGATTTTTAAGCAGTTTGAAAGATATGAAGTAAACGCGATTTTACACTCATTAGGGGCTAGAAAATCGATTTTCTTGACTTGTTGAAAACTCAATATTCTTGGTATATACAGGCTTATTATGAGATGAAACGCCCATTTAAATGATTTTTAAGCAGTTTGAAAGAAAAGAAGTAAACGTGATTTTACACTCACTAGGGGCTAGAAAAACGAATTTCTTGACTTGTTGAATATTCAATATTTTTGGTAAATAGAGGCTTATTATAATGTGATACACCCATTTATATGATTTTTACGCAGTTTGAAAGATGTGAAGTAAACGCGATTTTACACTCACAAGGGGCAGGAAATCCAATTTCTTGACTTGAAAACTCAATATTCTTGGTATATATAGAGGCTTATAATGATGTGATACACCGATTTATATGATTTTTACGCAGTTTGAAACAAGTGTGGAAACCGCGATTTTACACTCACTGGGGGCTAGAAAATCGAATTTCTTGACTTATTGAAAACTCAATATTCTTGGTATATAGAGGCTTATTATGATGTGATACACCCATTTATATGATTTTTACGCAGTTTGAAAGAAGTGCGGAAAGCGCGAATTTACACTCACTAGGGGCTAGAAAATCGAATTTCTTGACTTGTTAAAAACTCAATATTCCTGGTAAATAGAGGCTTATTATGAGATGATACACCCATTTATATGATTTTTACGCAGTTTGAAAGAAATGTGGAAAGCGCGATTTTACACTCACTAGGGGCTAGAAAATCAAATTTCTTGACTTGTTAAAAACTCAATATTCTTGGTTTATAGAGGCTTATAATGATGTGATACACCCATTCATATGATTTTTACGCAGTTTGAAGGAAATGTGGAAAGCGCGATTTTACACTTACTAGCGGCTAGAAAATCGAATTTCTTGATTTGTTAATAACTCAATATTCTTGGTATATAGAGGTTTATTATGAGATGATACGCCCATTTATATGATTTTTAAGCAGTTTGAAAGATGTGAAGTAAGCGCGATTTTACACTCACTAGGGGCTAGAAAATCGAATGTCTTGATTTGTTGAAAACTCCATATTCTTGGCATATAGAGGGTTATTATGAGATGGTACACACATTTATATGATTTGCAAGCAGTTTGAAAGATGTGAAGTAAACGAGATTTTACACTCACTTGGGGCCAGAAAATCGAATTTCTTTACTTGTTGAAAACTCAATATTCTTGGTATATACAGGCTTATTAGGAAGTAATACGCCCATTTATATGATTTTTAAGCAGTTTGAAAGATGTGAAGTAAACGCGATTTTACACTCACTAGGGGCTAGAAAATTGAATTTCTTGACTTGTTGAAAACTCAATATTTTTGGTAAATAGAGGCTTATTATAATTCGATACACCCATTTATATGATTTTTACGCAGTTTGAAAGATGTGAAGTAAACGCGATTTTACACTCACTAGGGGCTAGAAAATCCAATTTCTTGACTTGAAAACTCAATATTCTTGGTATATGGAGGCTTATTATAATGTGATACACCCATTTATATGATTTTTACGCAGTTTGAAAGAAGTGTGGAAAGCGCGATTTTACACTCACTAGGGCCTGAAAATCGAATTTCTTGACTTATTGAAAACTCAATATTCTTGGTATAAAGAGGCTTATTATGATGTGATACACCCATTTATATGATTATTACGCAGTTTGAAACAAGTGCGGAAAGCGCGAATTTACACTCACCTGGGGCAAGAAAATCGAACTTCTTGACTTTTAAAAACTCAATATTCTTGGTAAATAGGGGCTTATTATGATGTGATACACACATTTATATGATTTTTACGCAGTTTGAAAGAAGTGTGGAAAGCGTGATTTTACACTCACTAGGGGCTAGAAAATCGAATATCTTACTTGTTGAAAACTCAATATTCTTGGTATATAGAGGCTTATTATGAGATGATACACCCATTTATATGACTTTTAAGCAGTTTGAAAGATGTGAAGTAAAAGCGCTTTTACACTCACTAGGGGCTACAAAATCGAATTTCTTGACTTGTTAAAAACTCATTATACTTGGTATATAGAGGCTTATTATGAGATGATACACCCATTTATATGATTTTTACGCAGTTTGAAAGCAGTGTGGAAAGAGCGAATTTACACTCACTAGGGGCTAGAAAATCGAATTTCTTGACTTGTTGAAAACTCACTATTCTAGGTATATAGAGGCTTATTATGAGATGATACACCCATTTATATGATTTTTACGCAGTTTGAAAGATGTGAAGTAAGCGCGATTTTACACTCACTAGGGGTTAGAAAATCGAATGTCTTGATTTGTTGAAAACTCCATATTCTTGGCATATAGAGGGTTATTATGAGATGGTACACACATTTATATGAATTGTAAGCAGTTTGAAACATGTGAAGTAAACGCGATTTTACACTCACTTGGGGCTAGAAAATCGAATTTCTTTACTTGTTGAAAACTCAATATTCTTGGTATATACAGGCTTATTATGAAGTGATACGCCCATTTATATGATTTTTAAGGAGTTTGAAAGATGTGACGTAAACGCGATTTTACACTCACTAGGGGCTAGAAAATCGAATTTCTTGACTTGTTGAAAACTCAATATGCTTGGTAAATAGAGGCCTATTATAATGTGATACACCCATTTATATGATTTTTACACAGATTGAAAGAAGTGTGGAAAGCGCGATTTTTCACTCACTAGGGGCTAGGAAATCGAATTTCTTGACTTATTGAAAACTCAATATTCTTGGTATATAGAGGCTTATTATGATGTGATACACCCATTTATATGATTTTTACGCAATTTGAAAGAAGTTTGGAAGGCGCGATTTTACACTAACTAAGGGCTAGAAAATCAAATTTCTTGATTTGTTGAAAACTCAATATTCTTGGTATAAAGAGGCTTAATATAATTCGATACACCCATTTATATGAGTTTTACGCAGTTTGAAAGATGTGAAGTAAACGCGATTTTACACTCACAAGGGGCTAGAAAATCCAATTTCTTGACTTTAAAACTCAATATTCTTGGTATATGTAGAGGCTTATAATGATGTGATACACCCATTTATATGATTTTTACGCAGTTTGAAAGAAGTGTGGAAAGCGCGATTTTACACTCACTAGGGCCTGAAAATCGAATTTCTTGACTTGTTGAAAACTCAATATTCTTGGTAAATAGGGGCTTATTATGATGTGATACACACATTTATATGATTTTTCCGCAGTTTGAAAGAAGTGTGGAAAGCGTGATTTTACACTCACTAGGGGCTAGAAAATCGAATTTCTTACTTGTTGAAAACTAAATATTCTTGGTATATAGAGGCATATTATGAGATGATACACCCATTTATATGATTTTTAAGCAGTTTGAAAGATGCGAAGTAAACGCGCGTTTACACTCACTAGGGGCTACAAAATCGAATTTCTTGACTTGTTGAAAACTCACTATACTTGGTATATAGAGGCTTATTATGAGATGATACACCCATTTATATGATTTTTACGTAGTTTGAAAGATGTGAAGTAAACGCGATTTTACACTTACTAGGGGTTAGAAAATCGAATTTCTTGACTTGTTGAAAACTCAATATTCTTGGTATATACAGGCTTATTATGAGATGAAACGCCCATTTAAATGATTTTTAAGCAGTTTGAAAGAAAAGAAGTAAACGTGATTTTACACTCACTAGGGGCTAGAAAAACGAATTTCTTGACTTGTTGAAAATTCAATATTTTTGGTAAATAGAGGCTTATTATAATGTGATACGCCCATTTATATGATTTTTTCGCAGTTTGAAAGATGTGAAGTAAACGCGATTTTACACTCACAAGGGGCAGGAAGTCCAATTTCTTGACTTGAAAACTCAATATTCTTGGTATATATAGAGGCTTATAATGATGTGATACACCGATTTATATGATTTTTACGCAGTTTGAAACAAGTGTGGAAACCGCGATTTTACACTCACTAGGGGCTAGAAAATCGAATTTCTTGACTTATTGAAAACTCAATATTCTTGGTATATAGAGGCTTATTATGATGTGATACACCCATTTATATGATTTTTACGCAGTTTGAAAGCAGTGTGGAAAGAGCGAATTTACACTCACTAGGAGCTAGAAAATCAAATTTCTTGACTTGTTAAAAACTCAATATTCTTGGTATATAGAGGCTTATAATGATGTGATACACCCATTCATATGATTTTTACGCAGTTTGAAGGAAATGGGGAAAGCGCGATTTTACACTTACTAGGAGCTAGAAAATGGAATTTCTTGATTTGTTAATAACTCAATATTCTTGGTATATAGAGGCTTATTATGAGATGATACGCCCATTTATATGATTTTTAAGCAGTTTGAAAGATGTGAAGTAAGCGCGATTTTACACTCACTAGGGGCTAGAAAATCGAATGTCTTGATTTGTTGAAACCTCCATATTCTTGGCATATAGAGGGTTATTATGATATGGTACACACATTTATATGATTTTTACGCAGTTTGAAAGATGTGAATTAAACGCGATTTTACACGCACAAGGGGCTAGAAAATCCAATTTCTTGACTTGTTGAAAACTCAATATTCTTGGTAAATAGGGGCTTATTATGATGTGATACACACATTTATATGATTTTTACGCAGTTTGAAAGAAGTGTGGAAAGCGCGATTTTACACTCACTAGGGCCTGAAAATCGAATTTCTTGACTTATTGAAAACTCAATATTCTTGGTATATAGAGGCTTATTATGATGTGATACACCCATTTATATGCTTATTACGCAGTTTGAAACAAGTGCGGAAAGCGCGAATTTACACTCACCTGGGGCAAGAAAATCGAACTTCTTGACTTGTTGAAAACTCAATATTCGTGGTAAATAGGGGCTTATTATGATGTGGTACACACATTTATATGATTTTTACAAAGTTTGAAAGAAGTTTGGAACGCGCGATTTTACACTCACTAGGGGCTAGAAAATCGAATTTCTTGATTTGTTGAAAAATCAATATTCTTGGTATAAAGAGGCTTATTATGAGATGATACGCCAATTTATATAATTTTTAAGCAGTTTGAAAGATGTGAAGTAAACGCGATTTTACACTCACAAGGGGCTAGAAAATCGAATTTCTTGACTTGTTGAAAACTCAATATTCTTGGTATATACAGGCTTATTATGAGATGAAACGCCCATTTAAATGATTTTTAAGCAGTTTGAAAGATAAGAAGAAAACGTGATTTTACACACACTAGGGGCTAGAAAATCGAATTTCTTGACTTGTTGAAAACTCAATATTTTTGGTAAATAGAGGCTTATTATAATTCGATACACCCATTTATATGATTTTTACGCAGTTTGAAAGATGTGAAGTAAGCGCGATTTTACACTCACTAGGGGCTACAAAATCGAATTTCTTGACTTGTTGAAAACTCACTATACTTGGTATATAGAGGCTTATTATGAGATGATACTCCCATTTATATGATTTTTACGTAGTTTGAAAGATGTGAAGTAAACGCGATTTTACACTCATTAGGGGCTAGAAAATCGTATTTTTTGACTTGTTGAAAACTCAATATTCTTGGTATATACAGGCTTATTATGAGATGAAACGCCCATTTAAATGATTTTTTAGCAGTTTGAAAGAAAAGATGTAAACGTGATTTTACACTCACTAGGGGCTAGAAAAACGAATTTCTTGACTTGTTGAAAATCAATATTTTTGGTAAATAGAGGCTTATTTTAATGTGATACACCCATTTATATGATTTTTACGCAGTTTGAAAGATGTGAAGTAAACGCGATTTTACACTCACAAGGGGCAGGAAACCCAATTTCTTGACTTGAAAACTCAATATTCTGGTATATATAGAGGCTTATAATGATGTGATACACCGATTTATATGATTTTTACGCAGTTTGAAACAAGTGTGGAAACCGCGATTTTACACTCACTAGGGGCTAGAATATCGAATTTATTGACTTGTTGAAAACTCAATATTCTTGGTAAATAGAGGCTTATTATGATGTGATACACCCATTTATATGATTTTTACGCAGTTTGAAAGCAATGTGGAAAGAGCGAATTTACACTCACTAGGGGCTAGAAAAGCGAATTTCTTGACTTGTTGAAAACTCACTATTCTTGGTATATAGAGGCTTATTATGAGATGATACACCCATTTATATGATTTTTACGCAGTTTGAAAGAAATGTGGAAAGCGCGATTTTATACTCACTAGGGGCTAGAAATTAAAATTTCTTGACTTGTTAAAAACTCGATATTCTTGGTATATAGAGGCTTATAATGATGTGATACACCCATTCATATGATTTTTAAGCAGTTTGAAAGATGTGAAGTAAGCGCGATTTTAAACTCACTAGGGGCTAGAAAATCGACTGTCTTGATTTGTTGAAAACTCCATATTCTTGGCATATAGAGGGTTATTATGAGATGGTACACACATTTATATGATTTGTAAGCAGTTTGAAAATGTGAAGTAAACGCGATTTTACACTCACTTGGGGCTAGAAAATCGAATTTCTTTACTTGTTGAAAACTCAATATTCTTGGTATATACAGGCTTATTATGAAGTGATACGCCCATTTATATGATTTTTAAGCAGTTTGAAAGATGTGAAGTAAACGCGATTTTACACTCACTAGGGGCTAGAAAATCGAATTTCTTGACTTGTTGAAAACTCAAAATTCTTGGTATATAGAGGATTATTATGATGTGATACACCCATTTATATGATTATTACGCAGTTTGAAACAAGTGCGGAAAGCGCGATTTTTCACTCACCTGGGGCAAGAAAATCGAACTTCTTGACTTGTTGAAACCTCAATATTCTTGGTAAATAGGGGCTTATTATGATGTGATACACACATTTATATGATTTTTCCGCAGTTTGAAAGAAGTGTGGTAAGCGGATTTTACACTCACTAGGGGCTAGAAAATCGAATTTCTTACTTGTTGAAAACTCAATATTCTTGGTATATGGAGGCTCATAATGATGTGATACACCCATTTATATGACTTTTATGCAGTTTGAAAGATGTGAAGTAAACGCGATTTTACACTCATTAGGGGCTAGAAAATCGTATTTCTTGACTTGTTGAAAACTCAATATTCTTGGTATATACAGGCTTATTATGAGATGAAACGCCCATTTAAATGATTTTTAAGCAGTTTGAAAGAAAAGAAGTAAACGTGATTTTACGCTCACTAGGGGCTAGAAAAACCAATTTCTTGACTTGTTGAAAATTCAATACTTTTGGTAAATAGAGGCTTATTATAATGTGATACACCCATTTATATGATTTTTACGCAGTTTGAAAGATGTGAAGTAAACGCGATTTTACACTCACTAGGGGCTAAAAAATCGAATTTCTTGACTTATTGAAAACTCAATATTCTTGGTATATAGAGGCTTATTATGATGTGATACACCGATTTATATGATTTTTACGCAGTTTGAAAGAAGTGTGGAAACCGCGATTTTACACTCACTAGGGGCTCGAAAATCGAATTTCTTGACTTATTGAAAACTCAATATTCTTGGTATATAGAGGCTTATTATGATGTGATACACCCATTTATATGATTTTTACGCAGTTTGAAAGCAGTGTGGAAAGAGCGAATTTACACTCACTAGGAGCTAGAAAATCAAATTTCTTGACTTGTTAAAAACTCAATATTCTTGGTATATAGAGGCTTATAATGATGTGATACACCCATTCATATGATTTTTACGCAGTTTGAAGGAAATGGGGAAAGCGCGATTTTACACTTACTAGGAGCTAGAAAATCGAATTTCTTGATTTGTTAATAACTCAATATTCTTGGTATATAGAGGCTTATTATGAGATGATACGCCCATTTATATGATTTTTAAGCAGTTTGAAAGATGTGAAGTAAGCGCGATTTTACACTCACTAGGGGCTAGAAAATCGAATGTCTTGATTTGTTGAAACCTCCATATTCTTGGCATATAGAGAGTTATTATGATATGGTACACACATTTATATGATTTTTACGCAGTTTGAAAGATGTGAATTAAACGCGATTTTACACGCACAAGGGGCTAGAAAATCCAATTTCTTGACTTGTTGAAAACTCAATATTCTTGGTAAATAGGGGCTTATTATGATGTGATACACACATTTATATGATTTTTACGCAGTTTGAAAGAAGTGTGGAAAGCGCGATTTTACACTCACTAGGGCCTGAAAATCGAATTTCTTGACTTATTGAAAACTCAATATTCTTGGTATATAGAGGCTTATTATGATGTGATACACCCATTTATATGCTTATTACGCAGTTTGAAACAAGTGCGGAAAGCGCGAATTTACACTCACCTGGGGCAAGAAAATCGAACTTCTTGACTTGTTGAAAACTCAATATTCGTGGTAAATAGGGGCTTATTATGATGTGGTACACACATTTATATGATTTTTACAAAGTTTGAAAGAAGTTTGGAAGGCGCGATTTTACACTCACTAGGGGCTAGAAAATCGAATTTCTTGATTTGTTGAAAAATCAATATTCTTGGTATAAAGAGGCTTATTATGAGATGATACGCCAATTTATATAATTTTTAAGCAGTTTGAAAGATGTGAAGTAAACGCGATTTTACACTCACAAGGGGCTAGAAAATCGAATTTCTTGACTTGTTGAAAACTCAATATTCTTGGTATATACAGGCTTATTATGAGATGAAACGCCCATTTAAATGATTTTTAAGCAGTTTGAAAGATAAGAAGAAAACGTGATTTTACACACACTAGGGGCTAGAAAATCGAATTTCTTGACTTGTTGAAAACTCAATATTTTTGGTAAATAGAGGCTTATTATAATTCGATACACCCATTTATATGATTTTTACGCAGTTTGAAAGATGTGAAGTAAACGCGATTTTACACTCACTAGGGGCTACAAAATCGAATTTCTTGACTTGTTGAAAACTCACTATACTTGGTATATAGAGGCTTATTATGAGATGATACACCCATTTATATGATTTTTACGTAGTTTGAAAGATGTGAAGTAAACGCGATTTTACACTCATTAGGGGCTAGAAAATCGTATTTCTTGACTTGTTGAAAACTCAATATTCTTGGTATATACAGGCTTATTATGAGATGAAACGCCCATTTAAATGATTTTTTAGCAGTTTGAAAGAAAAGATGTAAACGTGATTTTACACTCACTAGGGGCTAGAAAAACGAATTTCTTGACTTGTTGAAAATCAATATTTTTGGTAAATAGAGGCTTATTTTAATGTGATACACCCATTTATATGATTTTTACGCAGTTTGAAAGATGTGAAGTAAACGCGATTTTACACTCACAAGGGGCAGGAAACCCAATTTCTTGACTTGAAAACTCAATATTCTTGGTATATATAGAGGCTTATAATGATGTGATACACCGATTTATATGATTTTTACGCAGTTTGAAACAAGTGTGGAAACCGCGATTTTACACTCACTAGGGGCTAGAATATCGAATTTATTGACTTGTTGAAAACTCAATATTCTTGGTAAATAGAGGCTTATTATGATGTGATACACCCATTTATATGATTTTTACGCAGTTTGAAAGCAATGTGGAAAGAGCGAATTTACACTCACTAGGGGCTAGAAAAGCGAATTTCTTGACTTGTTGAAAACTCACTATTCTTGGTATATAGAGGCTTATTATGAGATGATACACCCATTTATATGATTTTTACGCAGTTTGAAAGAAATGTGGAAAGCGCGATTTTATACTCACTAGGGGCTAGAAATTAAAATTTCTTGACTTGTTAAAAACTCAATATTCTTGGTATATAGAGGCTTATAATGATGTGATACACCCATTCATATGATTTTTAAGCAGTTTGAAAGATGTGAAGTAAGCGCGATTTTACACTCACTAGGGGCTAGAAAATCGACTGTCTTGATTTGTTGAAAACTCCATATTCTTGGCATATAGAGGGTTATTATGAGATGGTACACACATTTATATGATTTGTAAGCAGTTTGAAAGATGTGAAGTAAACGCGATTTTACACTCACTTGGGGCTAGAAAATCGAATTTCTTTACTTGTTGAAAACTCAATATTCTGGGTATATACTGGCTTATTATGAAGTGATACGCCCATTTATATGATTTTTAAGCAGTTTGAAAGATGTGAAGTAAACGCGATTTTACACTCACTAGGGGCTAGAAAATCGAATTTCTTGACTTGTTGAAAACTCAAAATTCTTGGTATATAGAGGATTATTATGATATGATACACCCATTTATATGATTATTACGCAAATTGAAAGCAGTGTGGAAAGAGCGAATTTACACTCACTAGGGACTAGAAAATCGAATTTCTTGACTTGTTGAAAACTCACTATTCTTGGTATATAGAGGCCTATTATGAGATGATACACCCATTTATATGATTTTTACGCAGTTTGAAAGAAATGTGGAAAGCGCGATTTTACACTCACTAGGGGCTAGAAAATCAAATTTCTTGACTTGTTAAAAACTCAATATTCTTGGTATATAGAGGCTTATAATGATGTGATACACCCATTTATATGATTTTTAAGCAGTTTGAAAGATGTGAAGTAAACGCGATTTTACACTCACTTGGGGCTAGAAAATCGAATGTCTTGATTTGTTGAAAACTCCATATTCTTGGCATATAGAGGGCTATTATGAGATGGTACACACATTTATATGATTTGTAAGCAGTTTGAAAGATGTGAAGTAAACGCGATTTTACACTCACTTGGGGCTAGAAAATCGAATTTCTTTACTTGTTGAAAACTCAATATTCTTGGTATATACAGGCTTATTATGAAGTGATACGCCCATTTATATGATTTTTAAGCAGTTTGAAAGATGTGAAGTTAACGCGATTTTACACTCACTGGGGGCTAGAAAATCGAATTTCTTGACTTGTTGAAAACTCAATATTCTTGGTAAATAGAGGCTTATTATAATGTGATACACCCATTTATATGATTTTTACGCAGATTGAAAGAAGTGTGGAAAGCGCGATTTTTCACTCACTAGGGGCTAGGAAATCGAATTTCTTGACTTATTGAAAACTCAATATTCTTGGTATATAGGGGCTTATTATGATGTGATACACCCATTTATATGATTTTTACGCAGTTTGAAAGAAGTTTGGAAGGCGCGATTTTACACTCATTAGGGGCTAGAAAATCGAATTTCTTGACTTGTTGAAAACTCAATATTCTTGGTATAAAGAGGCTTATTATGAGATGATACGCCAATTTATATAATTTTTAAGCAGTTCGAAAGATGTGAAGTAAACGCGATTTTACACTCACAAGGGGCTAGAAAATCGAATTTCTTGACTTGTTGAAAACTCAATATTCTTGGTATATGCAGGCTTATTATGAGATGAAACGCCCATTTAAATGATTTTTAAGCAGTTTGAAAGATAAGAAGTAAACGTGATTTTACACTCACTAGGGGCTAGAAAATCGAATTTCTTGACTTGTTGAAAACTCAATATTCTTGGTATATAGAGGCTTATTATGAGATGATACACGCATTTATATGATTTTTACGCAGTTTGAAAATGTGGAAAGCCCGATTTTACACTCACTAGGGGCTAGAAAATCAAATTTCTTGACTTGTTGAAAACTCAATATCTTTGGTATATAGAGGCTTATAATGATGTGATACACCCATTTATATGATTTTTACGCAGTTTGAAGGAAATGTGGAAAGCGCGAT